>WNWK01015939.1:0-46304 GCA_009830355.1 Cherax destructor | reverse complement strand
GAGAAGGGGGTTTTTTGGGGAAATTAGGAGGGGGTGCGGGTTTCCCCAAAACGATTGTCCAGAGGGGCTGAGGGGGGGATGTTGGGGGGGTTTTGGGACATGTAGAAGAAGGGAAACGAGACAGAGTGCCCGGGGTGTAAAATCTGTAGTGGGGGGAAGGCGGGGTGGGGTGGGCCCGGGGGGAAAGGTTGGGGGGGGGGGTAAAGGAAGTTTTGTGTGCGAGGGTTTGGATTTCAGAAAGCATGTGGCTTTTTAAGGGGAGGAGTGGAGGCATAGGGTTTTTAAATTTTTTTGGGGCGTGTTTTTGGGAGTGTGGAAAAGTAACATTTATGAAGGATTAAAAAAAAGGGGGGGGCCCGGCCCTGAGCCCGGGGAGAGGGAAGACAGTCCCCAAACTTGAAGGGGGGGTGTTAATGTTGCAGTTTTATAACTGTAGTGTAAAGCACCCTTCTGGAAAGGGAGGAGGGGAATAAATGATTAAAGTTTTTTTTTTTTCCAACCCGTTTTGGGGGGAACCCCGATGTGTTAAAAAAAAAAAATACACAATTATATTTATTATATAAATTATCAACCAAAATTTTTTTCCCATTAGTCAAATATTACTTAATCTTAAGAATCCCAATGCACAGCATATTGGGGCTTTTGGAAAGACACCTCATTTATACCTATGTATCATGTCTAAAAAAAAACATTGTATCATGTCTAAATAAACTTTTTTAAATTTTTTTTAAAAATTATTATAAAGTCCTGGGAAATCACTCCTCCCGCCCTTTCCTATAAGGCCTATGCAATGCCCATATTGAAGTGATCTTTCCCGAACTCTCTTTTGGGGCAATGCAGTGTCTGAGGTCGCATCAAAGCACTTTCCCTTTCTCTGGTGTAAGTTTCAAATTAGAAATGAACTGCTGGTCCAGGGGTGGATGGGGAGTGGTGGTGTTAGGGGGCAAGAACTTCACTCTGATTAAATTGAATGGCCCGACAACAACCCAAAGTTGTGAGGATGAGCAGGAGCATTGTCCAGTACCAGGAGGCACTTGAGTGGCAATTTCTTTTCCAAGAGGTATTTCTTCACACTAGGGCCAAACACTCCAGTCATCCATTCCTTGAAAAAGTCCGTAGTGACCCATGCATTAGTGTAAGCCTTCCAATGCACACACAAATTATTCCTGTTAACATTGTGTTTCTTGAAGGCTCTGGGATTTTCTGCGTGATACACCAGTAAAGGCTTCACTTTAAAATCACCACTGGCATTGGAACACATCATAAGAGTTAGCCTGTCTTTCATAGGCTTGTGTCCTGGCAGTGCCTTTTCCTCCTGAGTAATGAAGGTCCTGTTGGGCAGTTTCTTCCAAAACAGGCCTGTTTCATCACAATTAAACTTGTTGGGGGAGGAATTCTTCAGCCTCTACGAACCCCTTAAATTCACTCACAAATTTTTCAGCTGCACGTTTGTCTGAGCTGGCTGCCTCACCATGCCTCACAACACTGTGTATGCCACTACGTTTCTTAAACCTCTCAAACCAGCTTTTGCTGGCTTTAAAATCACTCGCCTCACCACTGGTTCCAGGCATTGTCTTGACAAGATCTGTGTGCAACTTCCTTGCCTTTTCACAAATTATCGCCGTGGAAATACTATCACCTGCTATCTGTTTATTGTTTATCCACACCATCAACAACTTCTCTACCTCATCCACTGTTTTCGATCTATTTTTCGTTAACATATCAACCCCTTTTGCAACATTAGCTTCCTTGATCTCATTTCTGTTTGCCAGGATAGTGCCAATAGTAGATGCACTTTTCTTGTACATCCTGGCAAGCTCACTCACACGTACGCCACTCATATTTTTCAACAATCTCTTTCTTCAGTTCGATGGTGTTCCTCACTCTCTTTACCACAGGGGTGCCACTAGGAAGCTTCTTTGGACCCATGGTGACTTATTTCACAGTGACAATCAATACACCACCAATAAACACAACAAATTTATTGTAAATGTTTGAAAGAGCGCGCTAGGTAATGTTCTCTCAATGGTAAACAATGCTTGACTGGCGTCCTGCGCAGACGCCCGGCAGGCGCGGAGCAGGCATACAGGTCTAATACGTTTTGCTACACGAGTCCATTTTCGCTACACGAAAGCGAAAAAAGCTTTTGTTACACGATTTCTTTGTTATATGGGCCTTTCGTTAGTCGGGGGTCCACTGTACATGGAAGGATTGCGGAGGTCATGAGAGCGAAGATAATGTACATCACGACGATTGGACAAGGATGGAATGTTCGCTTCTATATAGAGGCTCTCAACCGGGGAAGAACGAAAAGCACCAAGGCATAAACGCAATCCCTGGTGATGGATAGGATTAAGGCTGGAAAGAGTAGCAGGGAAGGCCACTTGAATATACATCTGGTCACCATAATCGAGTTTCGATAAAATTAGGGCTGAATGCAGACGAAGGAGAGATCTACGATCAGTACCCATGAAAGATGTGCTAGGGTTTTAAGGAGGTTCAGCCGGCTATGACAAGTAGCCTTCAGAGAGGTAATGCGAGGTTTCCAGGACAATCGACGGTCAAACAGGAGGCCGAGAAACCTGACTATCACATTCTGGGATACGTGAGCCGTATAGGTACAATGGATGATCAGAGACCACTGAACGTCTAGTGAACGTAATTTGGAGAGTTTTGCCACTAGAAAATTTAAACCCGTGAGTGGTGGCCCAATCAGAAACCCGGTTGATGGCATGCTGGAGGGAAACTGCAATGAGGTGACAGTCAGCACCCGCACAAGCTATAGCAGTCATCAACATAAAGCGATGACCAAATATTGGATGGGAGAACAGATGCCAGATTATTTATAGCAAGGAGAAAGTGTTGTGCTCAGAACACATCCTTGGGGGACACCTTCAGCTTGGACAAACTCCGGGGAAACCACATTACTAACCCGGACACTGAAATGTCTTTTATTTAAGAAGGTAGATTTCCTCGGAGGCCTAAGGAGTGGGCCTGGGCCAAGATATTATACTTCCAAGGTGTGTCATAAGCCTTCTCAAGGTCAAAAAAGATGGCAATAATTGAGTGGTTATTAGCAAAGGCATTACGAATATACGTATCCAAGTGCAGTAAGGGGTCAATGGCAGAACCTCCCTTACGAAAACCATATTGACTAGAGGAGAGACTATTGTCTCTCTAAATACCACATCAAACGTCTATTAACTAGACGTTCCATCACCTTGCAAACTGCACTGGTAAGAGCGATGGGACTGTAGTGGGAGGTCTCATGTCCCGTAGTACCCATTTTGCGAAAAGGGAGAACAATAGCAGACTTCCACAGCTGGGGAAGAACTCCTTGCGACCATAAAAGATTAGAGTCGTAAGAGGACAGCAAGAGCAAACTGATGTAAATGCTGTAGCATACGAATACGTACGCCGTCTGGCCCAGCTGCAGATGATCGGCAAGCTGTGTGTGTTGCCTCCAGTTCTTGAAGGGTAAAAGGTACATTATAAGGTTCTTCTCTGAGAGAAGAAAAATCTAAGGGCTTTAACTTGCTGGCAGACTAAGAAGAAAGGAATGAGGGGCATAGATGGAGCCCCTGAGAAATGCGGACCAGATGATTACCAATTTCAGTGGCAACGGCAAGAGGGTGTGCTATATCGACACCAGCAACCTGAAGAACAGGAGCCGGGTCAGGGGAGAATTTACCACTCAATTTCCAAACTTTCTTCCAGACTGCACTCATCGAGGAAGCTGAAGAGACGGTAGAAACGTAATCCCACAAGCAAGTGTGTTTAGCGTCACGTATGACATGGCGAGCAATTGCTCTCCTCTGCTTAAAATCAAAGAGTCTCTGTGGTTCTATTATACCGGTACCTGCCCCACGCAGCGCGTTTCAAACGTACTGCCCGAGCACAAGCAGGAGACCACCAAGGCACGCACTTCTGAGAATGCTTGACCGAGGTTTTGGGGATAGAATGCGGTTAAGACGGAGGACGAGAAGAGATGATCGCTGTCATGTAAGTCCGGGAGGACAGACCAGGTGAAGTCGAGGACAGTTGAGGAAGAGCAGATGGAGAGATCGATGCAAGAGAAAGAATGAGTCCGAGGATCAAAATAGGTGGGAGTACCCGTATTTAAAACATGAGGGGGAGAGAAGCAAGAAATGCCTCCAACTGAACGCCACATAAGTCACAGTGCGACCCCGGAGTAAATGGTGCGCGTTAAAATCGCCAAGTAACAGAAGGAGTGGCTGCAAGGAAGAAACCAGAAAAGCAACATCTGGGATAGACAATGCCCGAGAAGGGGAGAGATACAAAGAACAGAGTGTATACCACTTATTCAAGTGGATATGGGCTGCAGTGTAATGGAGAGAAGAATGAACATAGAGCTGACGGTATGGAATACCAGTGCGTATAAGAAGAGCACTTTCGTTAAAGGTTCCATAGGAAAAAGGATCCTATGAATAATAAATCATAGCCCGAAAAGGGACGGATAACAGCGGAGTGTAATTTGGGTTCTTGTAAGCAGACACCAACAGGGAAAAACTGGGAGAGCAACACCTGAAGCTCACCCTGGTTGCCCCTGAGGCCTCAGATATTCCACTGCAAATAAGCCATGATTTATGAAGAGAAAGATACAAGTCGAAGGTAGAGGTATCTATGGACTAGGGGGGGTTAGAAAAGTCCACGTGTGGAGGCAGCGGAAGACTTGTAAGCAGAGAAGGAGTGGGACGCTGTGAATGAAGGAGGGGTGTAGACAGAGAAGAGAGAGGAGGAGGAACCAGAGGTGGAGCGGTGTCCAAAGTTCCAGTCTCTAATATATCCTGCAATAGCTTCCAGCGTTTCGGAAGACAAAGATGCAGATTGTGGGACCACATTAGAGATGGGAGGAGGAGGGGAATGAGCAACAATCGTGGAGACTATGGACTGTAGTAAAGTAGGGGATGAGGAAATGGAAGAGGAAACTGTCGAAAGGGTTTGGGAGGGGACAGGAGTGGAAGTGACCTGGGAAGGGGCAGTAGAGGAAGAAACTTGGGAGGGGACAGGGGATGAAGGTATTGAACGAGGAGGAAAATGAACCTCCACACACGTTACAGAACTAGTTGGAAGTGAAGAACCAGGCACAGAAACTGGGAAGGAAAAATGTGCAGGTTGGAGAAGGGAAGGAGGGGCGAGAGGAGAGTTTAACAATGGGGATTTTTTGGTGGGCTTCTGAGGAAAGGGGCGATGAGGAAGAGGGGTCGGATGAGTGCGGTTAGACACAGAACTGTGCGAGTGAGTAGAGGTAAGAACAGAAAGGGGTGCCGAGGTAGGGACCTCGGAGCCTAGAACAGCAAATGAATTCGAGACACAGGTGACCACAGAGGAAGCTGCAGGAGTTGGGACCCCATAAGAGGGGGGACATTTAGCAACGCGAGAATAGGTAATACAGGGAAGTGTCCCTTGAAGGTGTAGATGAGAGCCATAGCATATGGGAAACCTTCCGCCTCCTTGAGATAGCAGATTTCGCGCTCATTTAAGTACACTTGACAATGGTGAGAGTAAGATGGGTGCGCTTCACGACAATTAAGGCAAGAGGGAGGTAGACTACAAGAAGGATTGGCATGGTCGTCGGCACCAAAGACTGGGCATTCAGCCATGGACCTGCAATATTTTGCCGGATGACCAAAATGCCAACAGTTTCTACACTGCTGCGGTGTAGGGATCACTTTATGAACTTATAAACGGTGTCCCGCAATGTAGACCGAGGGCGGAGGAGAGCCTTACCAATACAGTGGTCCCCCCAGTAACGAACACCCCGGAAATCGTACAATTATGTAAGTATAATACTGTAAGTGCTTGTGGAAGTTTTTTTGGGGGCCTGAAATAGACTAACCTACGTGACATTATTTCTTAAGGGAGTAAATTCGTTCGGTAATGGCACTTGAGCAGGCTTCTGGGATGAAGTTTTTTCGTTACTCGGGGGACCACTGTACAGTGGTCCCTCAGTTTTCGGTCATCTCCAAACTCGAACATTTATGTAAGTGTATTTTCGTAAGTGCTTTTGCAAGTGTATTTTTTGGGGTCTGAAATAGACTAACCTACGTGACATTATTTCTTAATGAAGTAAATTCGTTCGGTAATGGCACTTGAGCAGCATTCTGGAAAGAATTTTCGGCGAAAACCGAGGGTCCACTGTACTATGATTGGAAAGATTGGCAGTAGAAGTCGGTCTTAGCATAAAAAACTTTGTCCATTGTGTAGTGTGAAACAGTGTTTAAGGGGAGTGCATGGTGAGCTGGTCGTTTCTGAGATAAATGAGAATGCAGTGTCGAATCGTCATGTAAGGGTCTTGGTCGTTTAGATGTGGGACCGGAGTTGGTCCGACGTGGGACGGGCGAGCAACCCGAAAATTGCCGCACCGTAGAGGAAGAAGCCAGAAGCATAGTCAAAGAAGAGCGGAGGTCAGACGTATCAAAGGGGCCAGTCGGAACCCCGGTACCAGAAGCAGGTGACGAACCGGCACCAGCAAGAGGTACAAGGGTATTGGAAGTGTCCGAAGAGTGGTCCAAAAACGAGGTAGGGTCAGAACTGGGTGCGGTATCAGGAAGGGGACCGGGGGTAGTAGGTTCACGGATTGGGTCGTCCATGGTTAGGTTACTTTTTTCATTTTTAATAAAAAAGAAAAAGAAAAAAAAGAATAAAAAAAAGGGGGGGAACGTGGAGGAATAGCTCCCAGGAGGAATGAAAGGGGCATAAATCCCCCTCAGCGCCCAAGAGGACCTCAGCACCGCAAATAGTGCAGATGCGGCATGGAACCCGTGCCATACCCTACCCTTCATGCCAGTAAACTAGCAATCTGGGATAGCAACCTCACACCCACTGAGCCACCTCAGCAGACAAAAGAGGGCAGCCGGACACCTGCCACAAAGCATACCTCCTTCGGCCACCACCCCCAGAATCCGAAAGGTGGCTTCCAGAGATACACCCGTCGCCCGAAAGACACCCAAAGCCACCCCCTGGGAGACCGGAGAGGGATCAGGACATCCCCAGGCGATCCAGATTCCACGGCAAACTACAGTAACAGCCTGGTTGATCAGGCTCTGGTCCAACAGGAGGCCTGGTCACAGACCAGGCCGCGGGGGCGTTGACCCCTGGAATTCTCTCTAGGTAGACACCACCACCAAGGACCTCAATGGAATGGGATGGACCACGGTACCCTTTCCCCTACCTAGGAACCAGAATGCCTGTGGAGAGAATCTTACAGGGTAAAAAATGGGAAGGGATTAAGGGAGGGATGAGGAGGAGGAAAGGGAAAAGGGAGGATGGGGGAAGATGGGAAAGGGGAGGGGGGAGAGTGGGGGGTAATGGGTTCAGTCTGAGGAAGAAGACCAAGAGGTCCAATTCCTCAGACCGATAGCCTCTTTACCGCAAGAGGAAGCCCCCCTTAAAGAGGCAGTATATAATAACTCGTCGTCAGAGAGCCCGTCGTAACTCCAAGTTGTAGGTAAACGAGTACGTCGGTAAGTGAGGAGAGGCTGTATTGTTGCAATTCCAGTAATAGGATTGCTGGTGTCTTTTTTCTGTCTCATAAACACGCTGGATAACAGGTATATCTAGCTACTTCTACTTACACTTTAGGTCACACTACACTGGCATACACATGCATATATATACATACACACATCTAGGTTTTTCTTCTTTTTCTTAATAGCTCTTGTTCTTTTTATTTTCTCTATTGTCCATGGGGAAGTGGAAAAGAATCTTTCCTCCGTAAGCAATGCGTGTCGTATGAGGCGACTAAGATGCCGGGAGCAATGGGCTAGTAACCCCTTCTCCTGTACAAATCTACTAAAAGAGAAGAAAAACTTTATAAAACTGGGTTGTCTGAATGTGCGTGGATGTAGTGCGGATGATAAGAAAGAGATGATTGCCGATGTTATGAATGAAAAGAAGTTGGATGTCCTGGCCCTAAGCGAAACAAAGCTGAAGGGGTAGGCGAGTTTCAGTGGGGAGAAATAAATGGGATTAAGTCAGGAGTATCTGAGAGAGTTAGAGCTAAGGAAGGGTAGCAATAATGTTGAAGGATCAGTTATGGAAGGAAAAGAGGGAATATTAATGTGTAAATTCAAGGATTATGTGGATTAAAATAAGGGTCGGATGCGAAAAGTGGGTCATAATAAGCGTGTATGCACCTGGAGAAGAGAGGAGTGTAGAGGAGAGAGAGATTTTGGGAGATGTTAAGCGAATGTATAGGAACTTTTGAACCAAATGAGAGTAAAATTGTGGTAGGGGACCTAAATGCTAAAGTGGGAGAAACATGCAGAGAGGGTGTAGTAGGTAAGTTTGGGGTGCCAGGTGTAAATGATAATGGGAGCCCTTTGATTGAACTTTGTATAGAAAGGGGTTTAGTTATAGGTAATACATATTTTAAGAAAAAGAGGATAAATAAGTATACAAGATATGATGTAGGGCGTAATGACAGTACGTAGTTTGTTGGACTATGTATTGGTGGATAAAAGACTGTTGAGTAGACTTCAGGATGTACATGTTTATAGAGGGGCCACAGATATATCAGATCACTTTTTAGTTATAGCTACAGTGGGAGTAAAAGGTAGATGGGATACAAGGAAAATAGAATCAGTAAGTAAAAGAGAGGTGAAGGTTTATAAACTAAAAGAGGAGGCAGTTAGGGTAAGATATAAACAACTATTGGAGGATAGATGGGCTAGTGAGAGTGTAGGCAATGGGGTCGAAGATGTATGGGGTAGATTTAAAAATGTAGTGTTAGAGTGTTCAGCAGACGTTTGTGGTTACAGGCGAGTGGGTGCGGGAGGGAAGAGGAGCGATTGGTGGAATGATGATGTAAAGAGAGTAGTAAGGGAGAAAAGTTAGCATATGAGAGGTTTTACAAAGTAGAAGTGATGCAAGGAGGGAAGAGTATATGGAGAGAAAAGAGAGGTTAAAAGAGTGGTGAAGCAATGTAAAAGAGAGCAGATGAGAGAGTGGGTGAGATGTTATCAGCAAATTTTGTTGAAAATAAGAAAAAATTTTGGAATGAGATTAATAAGTAGAGGAAGCCTAGAGAACAAATGGATTTGACAGTTAAAAATAGGAGAGGAGAGTTATTAAATGGAGAGTTAGAGGTATCGGGAAGATGGAGAGAATATTTTGAGGAGTTGTTAAATGTTGATGAAGACAGGGAAGCTGTGATTTCGTGTGTAGGGCAAGGAGGAATAACATCTTGTAGGAGTGTGGAAGAGCCAGTTGTGGGTGTAGGGAAGTTCGTGAGGCAGTGGGTAGAATGAAAGGGGTAAGGCAGCTGGGATTGATGGGATAAAGATAGAAATGTTAAAAGCAGGTGGGGATATAATTTTGGAGTGGTTGGTGCTATTATTTAATAAATGTATGGAAGAGGGTAAGGTACCTAGGGATTGGCAGAAGCGTGTATTGTTCCTTTGTATAAAGGCAAAGGGGACAAAAGAGAGTGCAAAAATTATAGGGGAATAAGTCTGTTGAGTGTACCTGGTAAAGTGTATGGTAGAGTTATTATTGAAAGAATTAAGAGTAAGACAGAAAGCAGGATAGCAGATGAACAAGGGGCTTTAGGAAAGGTAGGGGTGTGTAGACCAAGTGTTTACAGTGAAACATATAAGTGAACAGTATTTGGATAAGGGTAAAGATGTTTTTGTGGCATTTATGGATTTGGAAAAGCGTATGATAGGGTAGATAGGGGGCAATGTGGCAGATGTTGCAGGTGTATGGAATAGGAGGAAGGTTACTGAAAGCAGTGAAGAGTTTTTATGAGGATAGTGAGGCTCAGGTTAGTGTGTGTAGGAGGGAAGGGACTATTTCCCAGTAAAAGTGGGCCTTAGACAAGGATGTGTGATGTCACCGTGGTTGTTCAATATATTTATAGATGGGGTTGTAAGAGAAGTGAATGCGAGGGTCTTGGCAAGAGGTGTTGGGCTAAAAGATAAAGAAGCAAATACAAAGTGGGAGTTGTCACAGTTGCTTTTTGCTGATGACACTGTGCTTTGGGAGATTCTGAAGAGAAGTTGCAGAGGTTGGTGGATGAATTTGGTAGGGTGTGTAAAAGAAGAAAATTGAAAGTGAATATAGGAAAGAGTAAGGTGATGAGGATAACAAAAAGAATAGGTGACGAAAGATTGGATATCAGATTGGAGGGAGAGAGTATGGAGGAGGTGAATGTATTCAGATATTTGGGAGTGGACATGTCAGCGGATGGGTCTATGAAGGATGAGGTGAATCATAGAATTGATGAGGGAAAAGGGTGAGTGGAGCACTTCGAGTCTGTGAAGACAAAGAACCTTGTCCATGGAAGTAAAGAGGGAATGTATGAGAGTATAGTTATACCAACCTCTTATATGGGTGTGAAGCATGGGTGATGAATGTTGCAACGAGGAGAAGGCTGGAGGCAGTGGAGATGTCATGTCTGAGGTCAATGTGTGGTGTGAATATAATGCAGAGAATTCGGAGTTTGGAAATTAGGAGGAGGTGCGGGATTACCAAAACGATTGTCCAGAGAGCTGAGGAAGGGTTGTTGAGGTGGTTTGGACATGTAGAGAGAATGGAACGAGACAGAATAACTTCGAGAGTGTATAAATCTGTAGTGGAGGGAAGGCGGGGTAGGGGTCGGCCTAGGAAAGGTTGGAGGAGAGGGTAAAGGAAGTTTTGTGTGCGAGGGCTTGGACTTCCAGCAAGCATGTGTGAGCGTATTTGATAGGAGTGAATGGAGGCATATGGTTTTAATACTTGACGTGCTGTTGGAGGTGAGCAATGTAACATTTACGAAGGGATTCAGGAAACGGCAGGCCGGACTTGAGTTCTGGAGATGGGAAGTACAGTGCCGGCACTCTGAAGGAGGGTGTTAATGTTGCAGTTTTATAACTGTAGTGTAAAGCACCCCTCTGGCAAGACAGTGATGGAGTGAATGATGATGAAAGTTTTTCTTTTTCGGGCCACCCTGCCTTGGTGGGAATCGGCAGATGTGTTAATAAAAATATAAAAATAGGTTTCATTTTTGGGTAATATGGTACAGTAGACCATCAATTAAAAGGTGATCTTTCAGGACACTTTTGCTATGTGATGACTGAAGAATTGTGGCAATTTTCGATCATGATGCCGTGATATTTATTTATGAGGGTGTAACTATAGGGAGAAATGGCTAGAAGCCCATACAAGAAGGCAAGTACTACAGTGGACCACCGGTTTTCGTACGGTCTGAATATCGCACAATTCGGATTTAAAACACTTTTGGGTGAAATTTTGGTCCAGATTTCGTACCTCCATCTGGAAATCGTACGTATCAGATGCGCCCACCTGTCCCAGGAACACCGCCACTCATACGTATGTGTCTCAGTCTAGCTGTCATTGGTTGAGTGAGCATTCATCCGAAACATCTCGCAATTTTTGTGTTTATTGATTGTGACTGCAAAATAAGCCACCATGAGCTCAAACAAAAGTTCCTAGTGCCAGCCCTTTGGCCAGAATGTGTCCTCGACAAGGATTTTGAAGGGTTTGAGGCTGACCCTATGCCTGTTGTGGAATGTATTGTGTCTTTGGGGAAGTCCATGGGGGTTGGAGGCGAGTGGCCAGGATATGGAAGAGTTGGTGGACGACCACAGGGAAGAGCTAACCACTGACGAGCTGCAAGACCTTCATCTGGAACAGCAACAGACCACAGCTGAGGAAATTGCTTCAGAGGAAGAGAGAGGGTGGAGAAGGCATCTTCTTCAGTGATTAACCTTTTGAGGATCGAGAGGCCCTTTCCTAAACTCTTTCTCAGGGTCGAAAAATATTTAAAAAAAAAATTATTTCTTATGAAATGATAGAGAATGTTTTTAAGAGTGTTACAGGCCAAAAAAAAAAAAAATTGTGATCAATACTTACCGAGATATAGAGGCGTTTAGTTGACAGAAAATGAACCGCTTACGGCAACATCGCTGACTGCCAGGTCACGCGGTAATGGTTTTTTTTTTCTACTTTTTTTTTAATTTTAAGTTTTTCACCTAACTTATTGCCTGTGAGACCAATACAGTGAAACCCCGAGGTTCGGCCATAATTCGTTCCAGAAGGCTGTTTGAGTGCTGTTACCAAACGAATTTGTTCCCATAAGGAATAATGGGAATTAGATTAGTCCGTTTCAGACCCCCAAAAATACACTCACAAAAGCACTTACAATAATACACTTACATAATTGTTCAAGTTGGGAGGTGGCCGAAACTCAGGGTACCACTGTATAAGGTATATTTTGTTTATATTAACGCGTTGTATGCTGCATAACTAAAAACATTGTCAAAACTGCAAAAAAGGTTTACACAAACCAACAGAAAATGTTTTTATTACTATTTTTCTATACAGTGGACCCCTGAATATCGTAAGCATTGGAATTCGTAAATTTCGCTAATTGTAACGTTTTTTTCGTCAAAATATTGCCTCGTGGATCATTCTACTCGCTAATAGTCATTCGTCTCAAATGCGTACGAGAGGCCCCACACACCATTCACAGTCAGTGTGCCATTATTTATCAGTGAGTGACCGTCACCTCACGCGTTCATACGATACAGGTCTCCCTCCACATTCGCAAGGGTTAGGGGATCAAGAACCTCGCAAATGTTTGGTGTGCAAATATATTGTAGGGAAATATAATAATAGCATTTACTTAGCCTAACAATACTGCTTCCTTAACCTACTGAACCATGAACAATCATAAAACACATGAAAACATTGTAAAATATTGTATATACATGTTATGGTTTAATAACAAATACAGTGGAACCTCTGCTTAATATAGGGTGCAAGGTGAATAGTAAGGTAGGTATCCAAGTGTGGTAGGTATGTAACCCCCATCTGGCTACCCCACCCACACATTATATACTAGGCTTTTAAAGTGCCCTAGAGCAATAAAATGCATATACAGTGCACTCATTACTTACCTTAAAATATTTATAGTCTAAATGTAGAGTGAGAGGTGAGTAAACAAGATTAAATGAATAAACAGAGATTGAGTGTAGGAGGTTCGCGAGTTTTGTAAACAAACCAGCTTTTTGTTGTTGTTGTTAGCAGTCCAGACAAATGGTTTTTGCTCACTCGTCAAGCCGACTAGAAATACATCTCATATTTGTTAATTTATATGTTTATATGTTACGTAGCATGTTCATTATATAATTTCAACATTATTGCTACCCCTTCCTTAGCTCTAGCTCTCTCAGATACTCCTAACTTAATCCCATTTATTTCTCCCCACTGAAACTCCCCTACCCCCTTCAGCTTTGTTTCGCTTAGGGCTAGAACATCCAACTTCTTTTCATTCATAACATTATCAATCATTTCTTTATCATCCGCACTACATCCGCACACATTCAAACATCCCAATTTTATAGTTTTTTTTCTTTTCCTTGATTTTAGTAGTTTATACAGGAGAAGGGGTTACTAGCCCACTGCTCCCGGCATTTTAGTCGCCTCCTAAGACACGCATAGCTTAAGTAAGAATTCTGTTCTACTTCCCCATGGAGATAAGCAGAAAAAAAAAAGAACTAGGAAGAAAAATTCAGAAGAAAACCGAGAGGGGTTAGTATATATATGCTTGTACATGCATGTGTAGTGTGACCGAAGTGTCTGAAACCATATAAATAATGACTAAATAAACGGACGAAAACTAAAGACGCTTAACTATATGGATCCAGGAATAGTAAAATATGACCAATTAAAGAAAGATAAAAGTTCTAGAAATATCCTCTTTAACTCTTTGGGGGTCGACAGGCCTTCTGGGAAACGTGTTCATAGTCGAAAAATATTCGGGAAAAAAAAAATTATTTTACCTTATAAAATGATAGAGTTTTGTTTTCTAAATCTAAATGGCTAAACAAAATTTTTTTGCGATCAATACTTACAGAGATATGGAGGCTTCAAGTTGACCAAAATTGAACCGCTGACAGCAACATGGGTGACTTCCGGTTGGCCGGTAATAGTTTTTTTTTCTACTTTTTTCTTTTATTTTTTAATATTTTATTTTTTCAAGTAACTTTTATGTCCTGTGAGATAATATAAACCATATTTTGTATATATACACTCCTTGTATACTACACAATAACTGCTGGCTGACCAGCTGGCTTGATCAGCTGGCTGGCTGGCTAGATGACCAGCTGGCTGGCTGGCTGGCTGGCAGGCAGGCTGGCTGACCAGCTGGCTGGCTGGCAGGCAGGTTAGCTGACCAACTGGCAGGCAGGCTAGCTGACCAGCTGGCTGGCTGGCTGGCTGGCTGGCTGGCAGGCAGGCTGGCTGGCAGGCAGGCTGGCTGGCTAGCTAGCTGACCAGCTGGCTGGCTGGCTGGCTGAACAGCTGGTTGCATGGATGGTCAGCCGGCTGGCTGGCTGTGTCTCTATCTCACAGGAACACATAAATACATTTATACATAGTGTAAATTACCTAGGATACACGTGAGATTATAATAATAATAATAATAATAATAATAAAATTATTATTATTATTATTACTACTGAAGGAAGGTGTGTCAGTCTTATCGCTAATCTAATTACAAAAGTGACATTTGAAGAGGGGTGAGGGTCCTCTTTATCTTATTATCGCTAAACTAATTACTGTTGACATTTGATGCCTTCGCCTGCCTGCCTCAACCCCTGCCTCCCTCCCTGCCACCCTCCCTGCCTGCCTGCCTCTCTGCCAGCCTGCCTCTCTGCCAGCCTGCCTCCCTGCCTGCCAGCCAGCCAGGGGTTAGCCTCATCTTATCAAGAGTGATGGCATTTGACAAATGAGGAACACTGCCTTCGCCTCCCTCCCTGCCAGCCAGCCAGGGGTTAGCCTCATCTTATCAAGAGTTATGACATTTGACAAATGAGGAACACTGCCTTCCCCTGCCTGCCTCCCTGCCTGCCAGCCAGGGGTTACACTCGTCTTATCAAGAGTGATGACATTTGACAAATGAGGATACTCAGCCTTCCCTTTATTTGTTTTCACTGTTTTATCTGCCTGTCTGTCTGTCTTTCTGTATGTCTTAGAGACAGTCACTATTGAACCAACACCTGAGTCCTGATATATTATTTGCCAGTCTGGATTTTTTTGGGCTATCCTAGGTTATTTACACTATGTATTTATGTGTACCTGTGTGACAGAGCCAGCTAGCTAGCCAGCCAGTTGGTCAGCCAGCCGGCCAGCCAGCCAGCCAGTCTTCCCCACCCACCCCACTGTCTTCCCCACCCACCCCACTGTCTTCCCCACCTTCCCACTCCCCCCACTGTCTTCCCCACTCCCCCCACTGCCTTCCCTACCACTCACACTGCGAAAGTGAGGTATTCCTTACCTCATGGCTTGGTGACAAAGGTGTACTGAATTACCACTCCCACAATGCAATGCTGGTGCATAGATTTTTTTCCTACTGCGCATACTTACCACATAGACCCATTCTATCATATGCAGGCTTACCAGCTTTCTCCCCCTCGATTTGAAGAAGCTAGAATTTACGCGTACTAGTACGGCACTAACCCCTGCTTGTAAAACGTACTAATATGGCACCGACTCCGAAAGGGTTAAAAGGGAAGGAAAGACTTTACAAAATTTGTAAAAGATTATATCAGAAATGGAAGATGTGTTGTAACCAGAAACAGGAAGCACAATATCAACAAAAAGAAAAATGGTATATAAAAGAGAAAATACATATATTTTTCAAACAGAGTAAAATATGTTTGGAAATGCCCTGTCATTTTCCATCGACCTGATCAGGTTTCCCTGTCATTTTGCAATGTCCTGAACAAGTTTCCCTGTCATTTTACTACGTCCTGAACAAGTTTCCCTGTCATTTTACTACGTCCTGAACAGGTTTCCCTGTCATTTTCCATCAACCTGAACAGGTTTCCCGGTCCTCCAACTACTGGAAATTTAAAAAAAATGTATTAAATATTAAGGGGCAGAGTGAACTTAGCTGCAGCAGTTTTTTTTTTTTTTAAGACATTTGTTAAATAATTTAATGTGAAAAAAAAAGTTTTAAAAAATAAAGTTAAGATGCATTACTGTACCTGTAAGTACTCTTGATAATTTGGTCTACTGGCAAGAATACAATGCTGTGCAATGCTCAGCTGGCTAATTTGCTCATCATCAATTTTCGTCTCGCCTGACTGAGCTTCACGGAATTCCCTTCATATGTATAAAAAAAAAAAATGATCGTTAGACAAATGTGTATGTACTTTAAATCAGCATTGAAGATGGTTAACAAATACAGTGGAACCCGGTGTTCGTGATTTATTCATTCCAGAATGCTGTTTAAGTGCCGTTACCAAACGAATTTGTTCCCATAAGGAATAATGTAAATTAGACTAGTCCTTTTAGACCCCCAAATATACACTTACAAAAGCACTTACAAAAATACACTTACATAATTGTTAGAGTTTGGAGCATCACGAAAACCAGGGGTCCACTGTATTAGGTATAAATCAACATGCACCAGTCTCCCTTTGTCACAAATGACTTCTTTTCAATATTGTCAATATATTGGCATATTACAAAAAGCCATTTCTCGAGTACAGTGGACCCCCGAGTTTTGGCTACCCTGAGTATCGGCAGACATGTTTTGGTCGCTTATTTTCGGCCCAATTTTAGTCAGACTATCGGCCGTTTCCCAGAGTTTCGGCCGGTGTACCAGACCTGTCCGCCTGCCCGCGCTTGCACACCTCCCTGTGCAGGCGTCGTGAGCCAGTCTAGCTTTGTTTATCCTTGAGTGAACATTACCCTGCGCACTCATCCAAACATTTCACAATAAATTCATTGTGTTTAGTGCTTGTTTATTGATTGTGACTGAAATAAGCCACCATGGGCCCAAAGAAACTTCATAGTGGCAGCCCTTTGGTAAAGAAAGTGACAAACATGATAGAATTGAAGAAAGAAATTGTAGGCAAGTACCAAAGTGGAGGAGGAAAAGAGAGGGGAGAATGTGCCTTCTTCAGTGATTTTATGATATGTACGATACTAAAGCAGCACGAGTCGATAAAGGCTATAGCACCAGCCAGCGATAAAGTGTAGCATTAACAGTGTAGCAAGTAAGTTAAGCGATTAATCGATAGGGAAAGTACAGCACGAAACTGACTCCTCCAATGTTGTTGAAGTTATATAGGGCGACTGACAACACCGCCGTGTCTGGCGGCCATGACCACAACTATGTAAGGCTTATCTGTCAGTGGCCCTTATTCACCCAACAACAAACACAGCAACACTGTCAGTTAGGGAGAGAGACATACAACATTTTATTCATTCTAGAGTATATATCATGTTTCTATGTTATTAATATTGTTTATTATGTCATATTAGATGGATTGTGATAGATAAATAAGCCGTAGAGTTTATATTAGTGTCATATTGCCCTGCCTCCAAACAAACTCGTCTGCCTCTCTCATATGCCAACAAGTCTTCAATAAAGGTAAAACTGACTTAAATGTTCATTTATCCATTAAAATTAGTGCTTTATATTTATTTCTCATTGTTTTCTGTATGTAAAACTATAGTACAGTGGACCCCCAGTTTTCGTGATTTTTTCGTTCTAGAATGCTGTTCAAGTGCCGTTACCAAACGAATTTATTCCCATAAGGAATAATGTAAATTAGACTAGTATAACCTCAAACTCCTCCTCTCCTTACTACTTTTTGCTTTGTATTGGACTGATGAAGCCACTGTGTGGCAAAACATTTCCTCATTAAAGATACCCAAGTGTTGGACATGTGTCTAATTTATCAACTTGTCAGTTCTCTGAACAATACATCTACATGGCTGTAAACATCGAGCTCTTGCTGTGCATCCTGTGAAGGTAATGAAACCAAAAGTACGAAATTTGATGGAAAACTTTTGGAATTACGCTATCACGAAGTTAGCGGTTTCAGTGATATTTATGCATCGGTGATTTCGCCCCCTTTGAGCCAAATTTTTGGCAAATTCGATTGATCCAGTCAACTAAACTCATAAGCTATTTCATTATAACTTTTTATTCTATCGATTGAGTACATCCTCTCCTTACTTAATGAGGGAGTTACGTTCCTAAGACCATGTCGGTAAATGAATTCGTCACTAAGTGAGGAGCATACTATAATGGTAGTGGGTTTGTGTCAACCATCATTGATATTGTTTTAATGTCACTTTTGCACTATTTATAACATATCTGGTATATTTTTAAGTGTTTATACAGTAGTATTCTGAATATTGTAATAAACAGAATAGAAGAAATCAGCTCTAATATACATTATTTAGGTATGCATACTGGTCAGAGCCCATTGAAAGTCCGAGTCAACGGTGAACAAGTCCATCACAAAGTGAGGAGAGGCTATACAAGAAACTGCCCATTTACCTATTTCAACTACCCAATAAAGTGATCTGAAATTACTAATTTGACCAATTTCATACAAAATTCAAGAAAGGCCGATTTCAAAATAGGGTCTAAAATAAACAATGCAGACATTCCTGGCACTAAAATAACATTTTAGCTGTTCATTAATCACGTCTCCAGGCCCCTCTTTATATTACGCTTGCTTTTCATTTTGAATTTTTATTCACAAAATATAGAAGATTTACTGTTATTCAGACTACTGCATAATTGTAATAATTATATATATAATATCAGCACATTTGTGAATACATATTAGACCCACCAGTTGATGTGTATTGGACGCGTGACAATTTGTTTACTCTTGAAAGTCTGCAAAAATCAAACATTTCCGCTACTTTGAGCTCAATTTCAAGCTACTTTTAGTCTTTAAACCACTGAAAATCTTTCTTGAAAATCTATATTTCTGTAATATATCTTTCATTCCATCAAATGAGACCAAGAAAACAAGAATACACCATAAATACCATGCGAAAATACACCGCAAAGTCGATTTTAAACCAAAAACAGTCGCAGCCTTTCTCATTATGCACTGCGTGCTGCAGGATTTTTTTTTTATACTGCACACACACTGACCATGCAGACCCATTCTCTCACATGTAGGCCTACCAGCTTTCTCCAGTAAGATTTGAAGCTGCTAGAATTTTGCCATTAGCTCTCCTCTGACAGGTAAGAGGCAGTTCAATTTTCATTTAATGTACAGTATTTCAGTTCAATTTTCATTTAATATTCATTTCTACAGTTTCCATATGCTGTATAATTTTATACATTGTTTTATATAGTTAATACATTACAGTCAACCCTTGGTTTTCGTGTGTCTCAGTTTTCAGTGATTTTGGTTTTCGGGCACTTTTTTCGTGGAAATATTGTCTTAGGGGCTCTGGTGGCTAAAGCTCTCGCTTCACACGGCGAGGGCCTGGGTTCGATTCCCAGCCAGGGCAGAAACATTGTGCATGTTTCTTTACACCTGTTGTCTATGTTCCCCATCAGTAAAATGGGTACCTGGGTGTTAGTCGACTGGTGTGAGTCGCATCCTAGGACACTGACCTAATCTGCCTGAAATGCTCAGCATAACAAGGGACTTTCTATATAGTAGTATGTCACTGATGTCAGCTAGGCCTGTATACCATGTACGTTTTTTTTTTTTTTACAGCTAGGCCTGTATACCATGTACATGTACTTGTAGTAAATAAAGATATTATTATTATTATTAGTTTTCGTTGATTGCCTTAGTTTTCCTCGATGGTACGGAACCTATCCATGTGCCCAGCGCACATACAAAGCCCGAAAGCTCACCTCCCATGCACATTGTCACACAGTCTAGCATTGTTTATGCTTGAGTGAACATCATCCCAGGAGTTCATACAAAACATTTATTAACAATTCATTGTTTTTGGCCCTTGATTATTGTGTGTGACTACTAAATAAGCTACCATGGGCCCAAAGAAAGCTCCTAGTGCCAGTTCTTTGGTAAAGAAAGAGAGGAACACAATAGAACTGAAGAAAGAAATAGAAAAATATGATAGTGTACGTATTGCCGAGCTCGCCAGGATATACAAGAAGGCCCCATCAACCATTGGTTCCATTGTGGCGAAGAGAAAAGAAATCACGGAAGCTAATGTTGCAAAAGGGGTGAATATGATAACGAAACAGAGATCACAATCAATTGAAAATATGGAGAAATTGTTGTTGGAGTGGATAAACAAAAAACTGCTAGTGGGTGATAGTGTTGTGCAATCCATCATATGTGAAAAAGCAAGGCAGTTGCATGCCGATCTTGTCAAGAAAATGCCTGAAACCAGTGTTGATATTGATTAATTTAAGGCCAGCAAAGGCTGGTTTGAAAACTTCAAGAAGCGAAGTGGCATGCACAGTGTTGTAAGGCATGGTGAGGGTGCCAGTTCAGATAAACAAGGGGCTGAAAAATTTGTGAGTGACTTTAAAGAATATGTAGAGGCAGAAGAATTTAAACCCCAACAAGTGTTTAATTGTGACGAAACAGGCCTCTTTTGGAAGAAAATGCCAAGGAGGACCTACATCACGCAGGAGGAAAAGGCAATGCCAGGACACAAGCCTATGAAAGACAGAATAACTCATGTTGTGTGGTAACTCTAGTGGGGATTTCAAAGTGAAGCCTTTACTGGTGTATCACTCTGAAACTCCCAGTGTGTTCAAGAAATACAGTGTTGACAAGAGTAAATTGTGTGTGATGTGGAAGTCTAACCCTAAGGCATTGGTCACTAGGGAAATTTTTCTGGAATGGTTTAATCAAGTGTTTGGCCCCAGTGTGAAGAAATATCTAATGGACAATAAATTGGGGCTCAAGTGCCTCCTGGTAATGGACAATGCTTCAGCTCATCCTCATGACTTGGAAGACCAAATGTAAGGATTTCAAATTTGTAACAGTGAAGTTCTTGCCTCCTAACACCACTCCTCTCCTCCAGCCCATGGACCAGCAGGTCATTGCAAACTTCAAAAAATTGTACACCAAAGCAATGTTTCAAAGGTGCTTTGATGTGACCAATGACACTGCATTGACCCTAAAAAGAGTTCTGGAAGGATCACTTCGATATCTTCCATTGCATAGACCTTATAGATAAAGCTTGGCAGGGAGTGACTTCCAGGACGATGAACTCTGCTTGGAGAAAGTTGTGGCCAGATTGTGTCCCAGAGAGGGATTTTGAAGGGTTTGGGGCTGACCCTGAGGAGCCTATGGAAGTTGTGGAAAGTATTGTGGCATTGGGGAATTGCATGGGGTTGGATGTGAGTAGCCAGGATGTGGAAGATTTGGTGGAGGACCACAATGAAGATCTAACCACTGAAGAGCTGCAAGAGCTTGAGCTGCAACACCATCAAAGCAGATCTCAGGAAATTCCTTCAATGAAGGAGGAAGAGAGATGTAAGGTGCCTTCTTCAGAGATTAGAGAGATTTGTGCAATGTGGAGTAGGGTGCATTCATTTGTGGAGGAACATCACCCTGACAAAGATGTTGCAATCCGTCTCATCAACATGTTCAATGACAATCTCTTTTCCCATTTTAGGGACATTTTAAAGAGATGCCAGACACAGAGCTCTCTGGACAAATATTTAGTGCCACAGGTGTGCAGTGACTCTCAAGCTGGTCCTAGTGGGATTAAAAGACAAAGAAGGGAAGTGACCCCAGATGAGGACTTGGTACCTAGAGTCCTTATGGAGGGGGATTCCTCTTCCAAAAAATAGGGTCTCTTCCCTCTCCCCTCCTCCCTCTCTTCCATCCAGCAACATCAGTCTTCAATAAAGGTAAGTGTCACATTGAGTTCATTCATTTGTGCATGTAAATCTATCTTTAAGGCCCGCCCCAATTTTTTTTTTTCAAACTTCTGGAACGGATTAATTGAATTTCCATTATTTCTTATGGGGAAAATGGTTTTAGTTTTCGTCGATTTTGGTTTTAGTTGATCCCTCTGGAACGGATTAAACATGAAAACCAAGGGTTGACTTTATTATTAATAAATTATGTTGCCATTTTTGGTCTGGAACGGATTAATTCTATTTACATTATTCTTTATGGGAAAAATTTGTTTGGTCGTCGACCATTTTGGTTGTCGAACTGACATTTGGAACGAATTAAGTTCAAGAACCGAGGTTCCACTGTATTGTGATGGCTTAAGTGTGCAGTGTACTCTTACCTCTCAGCAGTCTGACATGCTATCTTCCTCTCCTTCATTAAGCTTTTCCAAGTCTTGTATTCTTGTTCTAGTTCCTTTGTTCTGTTTTTGTAAGCATCAATTTTGCTGACACTAGAATGAAAAGAATAAAATAACATTGACACTAATAGTAGAAACAATAATGGTAATATTAAAAAATGACAATGAGAAAGATAGTAATGTAGGAGTCATACAATAATTGTCTCCTCAAATACCAAAAAAAGGCACAATACCATGATTGGAACAATACACAAATAACCCGCACATAGAAGAGAGGAGCTTACGACGACGACTACTACTATTACTCTTCCACCACCCCCTTTCTTGTTCCCGTCCCTGTCTGCAAGCCTATATATACAGGTACTATCCAACTTACGACCGAGCTTGGTTCCGACTAATCGGTTATAAGTCAAAATGGACGTAAGTCGAACCTTGCTACTGAATATCAGCATCTCCTTATGTAATGATTTTATTTTATTGTTTTATTTTGGTATTTCATTTTTTACTTTACTTTTTATGCTGTTAGTACTGTATTTTATACTGTAAGGTTTAGGAGAAACACTGTGTACAGCACAAACAGTTGATTATTTCCCAGAACATTTGCATACAAAACATGGTCGTAAGTCGAGTGGTCGTATGTCGAGCAGGTCGTAAGTCGGATGGTAGGTGTACTCCCTCTCCTTTTTGTTAGTGTGACTTTGAAAATGGTCCAAGTCAGTCAGAAACATCGTCATAGGCTCCTCTCTTCTATGTGTGGGTTATTTGTGAATTGTCTGCTTGCTTGCTCTAATTCCCAAATTTCTTGTTTATGAACCCTTAATGTCCTTACATAAAAGAAATTAATTAGTTATTGCCATTGTAGTCTTAAGTTAGGCTTAAGCTTACCCAAAATGCTCTGCATAACTATGGGCTTTCTGCATACACAACTAAATGTCACCCATCTCGATTATGAAAAAAAATATTATAACATCACAACGTACCACTTGACTCCAGACAGTGCCACACCCAGACACTGGTAAGTAGTCAAACAGGTGTATTTCCACATAAAGAGCTGGGCAAAGAAACCAAGCAGAGAACTGAGCTCGCTCACATACGTGCGAAAAACAAAATGCACATTTTTTTTTTTTTAAATTTTCAAGTCATTAAAGAAATAAACCCCAAAAATTTTAACAATCTAAAACAGGTTACATGATGCATTTCTGGAAAATGCTTATTTAAAGTCAACACTAAAGTAAACGTTTGAAGATTTATATAAATTTCAAACATTTAACCCTTAAACTGTCCACACGTAGATATACGTTCACGCGCGTAGCTGACCGAACGTACATCTACGTTTTATTTTACATTCGTTCAAATTTAGCGCGATAGGCCTGAGTCGCCTAGACATGAGAGAATGGGTCTGCGCCCTCAGTGTGCACAGTATTAAAAAAATCTGGGACCACTTACTACCTTGTGGGAGCACCAGTTCGATTGAGTGCCAGCTAGAGCAAATAGTGTGGCAAACACCAGGGATTCAATGATGTTATGTCGCATTAACACTCCCCTTATAAGAGGAAAGTAAGAATAGATTAGATAAATACATGAGTGGCTGTGGGTGGGTGTGAGTTGGACCTGACTAGCTTGTGCTACTAGGTCTGATGCCATGCTCCTTCCTTCAGAGGATGTGACCTGACTAGGTGGGTCATTGGTCTAAGTTGGGGGGTGACATGGACCTGCCTTGCATGGGCCAGTAGGCCTGCTGCAGTGTTCCTTCTTTCTTATGTTCTTATGTATTCGGCAGGCTTTAGCTGTTTCTAGCTCTCTGCCTGCCTATAACTCTGCCTGCCTATAACTCTGCCTGCCTATAACTCTGCCTGCCTATAACTCTGTCTGTCTATAACTCTGCCTGCCTATAACTCTGCCTGCCTATAACTCTGTCTGTCTATAACTCTGTCTGTAACTCTGTCTGTAACTCTGTCTGTAACTCTGTCTGTATGTCTGTCTATAACTCTGTCTGTCTATAACTCTGTCTGTCTATAACTCTGTCTGTCTATAACTCTGTCTGTCTATAACTCTGTCTGTCTATAACTCTGTCTGTCTATAACTCTGTCTATAACTCTGTCTATAACTCTGTCTATAACTCTGTCTATAACTCTGTCTATAACTCTGTCTATAACTCTGTCTATAACTCTGTCTATAACTCTGTCTATAACTCTGTCTATAACTCTGTCTATAACTCTGTCTATAACTCTGTCTATAACTCTGTCTATAACTCTGTCTATAACTCTGTCTATAACTCTGTCTATAACTCTGTCTATAACTCTGTCTATAACTCTGTCTATAACTCTGTCTATAACTCTGTCTATAACTCTGTCTGTCTATAACTCTGTCTGTCTATAACTCTGTCTGTCTATAACTCTGTCTGTCTATAACTCTGTCTGTCTATAACTCTGTCTGTCTATAACTCTGTCTGTCTATAACTCTGTCTGTCTATAACTCTGTCTGTCTATAACTCTGTCTGTCTATAACTCTGTCTGTCTATAACTCTGTCTGTCTATAACTCTGTCTGTCTATAACTCTGTCTGTCTATAACTCTGTCTGTCTATAACTCTGTCTGTCTATAACTCTGTCTGTCTATAACTCTGTCTGTCTATAACTCTGTCTGTCTATAACTCTGTCTGTCTATAACTCTGTCTGTCTATAACTCTGTCTGTCTATAACTCTGTCTGTCTATAACTCTGTCTGTCTATAACTCTGTCTGTCTATAACTCTGTCTGTCTATAACTCTGTCTGTCTATAACTCTGTCTGTCTATAACTCTGTCTGTCTATAACTCTGTCTGTCTATAACTCTGTCTGTCTATAACTCTGTCTGTCTATAACTCTGTCTGTCTATAACTCTGTCTGTCTATAACTCTGTCTGTCTATAACTCTGTCTGTCTATAACTCTGTCTGTCTATAACTCTGTCTGTCTATAACTCTGTCTGTCTATAACTCTGTCTGTCTATAACTCTGTCTGTCTATAACTCTGTCTGTCTATAACTCTGTCTGTCTATAACTCTGTCTGTCTATAACTCTGTCTGTCTATAACTCTGTCTGTCTATAACTCTGTCTGTCTATAACTCTGTCTGTCTATAACTCTGTCTGTCTATAACTCTGTCTGTCTATAACTCTGTCTGTCTATAACTCTGTCTGTCTATAACTCTGTCTGTCTATAACTCTGTCTGTCTATAACCTATCTGTCTATAACCTATCTGTCCATATCTTTGTCTGTCTATATATATCTATCTATATCTATATGTCCTATATCTCTGTCTCTCGCATGTACACATAAGTACAGTTATTATACATAGTGTAAATTACCTAGGATAACCCAAAAATTCCAGGCAAAGTGCTATACAATGCTTGTAGATATAATACATAATAAGCATGGAAACCCCTGGCAAGTAATACGCATCGTCACTTCTGCATCGTGTATAATACCTGTTGGCTTACGAGACGCACTCTGAGACTGAGACAAGCAGACGGAAAGACATACACATTCAGACAGATAAGCAGAGTTAGACAGACATAAGCAGAGCTAGACAGACATAAGCAGAGCTAGACAGACAGACACAGACAGACAGATATTGAAAAAGGGAGGGTTCCCTCCAGCACTGCTGACATTTATCAAATGTCACTGGGCTGTCAAGAGTTATCTGACACTTGTCAACACACCATTCTTCAAGGAGTTTCATATATACTCCAGGATGTCAAACATTGCTGGGACCTATAAATACTTCGTATATATTTATAGACAATAGTAAATGACCAAGGAAGGTGAAACTGTTCACCTGTTGGTGTGATTGTGACTATTTGAGTACTATTTCAGTACATAATATTAGTGTTAGAACAAAGATTGGCTATGAAATCACAAGAACTATTGTAAATTGTAATTATCAGAACTTAAAAATTATATAAATTAAAATAAAAACTAGAAAAAAAGTATATCGGCATTACTTCTGCAAGCGGCAGGACTTGATGTTGCCGTCAGGTGAGCATCCAGTACCAAATTGGTGGGCTTATATCTTGGTAAGTACTGGCCCAAAAATTTTTTAGCTATCTGTTTATAAAAGCAGTGAACTATATCTATTGGACAGTTAGGGTTAAAGTAGAAAGTGTAGTATAACTAATAGACTAGTTCGAGAGGAGTTCACCAGTAACTCCAAGTACAACTAGCTGATGGAGATGAGTAAAGTGATTTAATTTAGTTTATTGACATACCAAGATGTACAATGGGTTAAAATGGGCTCAAGCAAATGCAGAGCATTGGCAAACTTTAAATTAACCAACTAAGTAAATTATATAACAATTTACAATATAGACATAGTTGAGTATTACTCTTTGACTGTTTCGGACGTATATTTACGTCTTATGAGCCAATGTTTTGGACGTATTTATACTCCTAAATTCTAGCGGCTTCAATGAAGTGGGAGAAAGCTGATAGGCCTACATGTGAGAGAATGGGTCTGCGTGGTGGGTGTGCGCAGTATGAAAAAATTGGGGACCAGTGGTGCATTGTGGGAGCGCCATGTTTGTAGTCCTTGTTCACCATGCCTGGGGTAAGAAGTACCTCACTCCCGGTGAATTGGAGGCCTTCTCTTCCCAAGTGATAGTTCTAACAGTGATGGAAGTGCCAGTGAAAGTGAATTCCATGGTTTTCAAGAGGGTGTGACCGAAAGCAGTGCCCAGGATAACATAATTAGTGATGAAAACCCAGATGACCCACAGCCTTCCACCTCTGGTGCTGGGCCGTCTCATTCACGTTCACCTGTACCAGAACGGAATAGGAAACTATTTCAACGTGTAGAAGACTCTGATGTGAGCAGTGTAAGTGATGATGACAGTGATTTCAAAGCTATTGAAAGCAGTTCTAGTGGCGACAGTGAGGGAGATTATTCTCCAGTGAAGCGGCAGTATGTACGACGCAACATGCGTTCTGGTAGTGTGTCATATGCTATTCCAAGGAAAAGGAGTAAATCTCGGAGTACATCTCTTGGCCCTACACCACGAATTGATAGTGAAGATGACGATATTGTTACAATGGGGATGCGTAATGTGCGTGGGGCAGGTGGTGGTAGTGGTAGTGTTGGCGGTGGCATGAGTCATGTGCCACCACGAGCGGGCCACGCTGCTACCCACGCTGCTAACTCAGCACAACCACCATCAACCACCCCCACACTACCACAACCTGCACAACCACATCCTGCACAGCCACAACCTGCACAACCACAACCTGCACAACCACAACCACCTGTCAATAACCAGTACGCACCAGCAGACCGCATCTGGGATTGGCAGCAAGGTAACAATTTTGTTCCCAATCCCCATGACTTTGATGAAGCACAAAGTGGAATACGGCCATCGTGTACACTTGGGAACAATGCTACTGAACTGGAATGCTTTCAGTTATTCTTCGATGAACCCCTGATGGACATTATTGTCAGGAAAGCAACACATACTATGAGTACACCATGGCAAACACACTTCTTTCACCAAATTCACGGCTACACCAGTGGAAGGACACAACTGTGGCAGAGATGTACTTGTTCTTTGCCACAATAATGCTTATGCCACATGTTTATAAGCACACTGTCACCACATACTGGTCGACAGAACGCCTGATTTCAACCCCAGGTTTTAGTGATATTATACCAGTGAATCGTTTTTCGATACTGTTGCGTATGCTTCACTTTTCTGATAAAACCAGGCCTGACAGAAACGACAGGTTATATAAGATCAGGAATGTGTTCATGTACCTGAAACAAAAGTGTTGTATGTATTTTTATCCCTTCAGGAAGCTTGTTATTGATGAGTCTTTGATTTTGTTCAAAGGCAGACTTTCGTTCAAGCAGTATATACCAAGCAAGAGGAAACGCTTTGGTATAAAGTTATTTGTACTGTGTGATTGCAAAAGTGGTCTGGTTCTGGATCTAATTGTGTACACTGGCAGTAATACATTGAGAGATACCATGAAGTTATTGGGTATCTCTGGTGATGTGGTTAGAACAATGATGGAACCATATCTTGGTAAGGGGCATATATTATATACTGATAACTGGTACACGAGCCCTTTACTCAGTGATTTCTTGCGAGTGAACATGACAGACGTGTGTGGCACAGTGGGTGCAAATCGTAAACATATGCCTAGGTTTGACGCTGGCACTCGTAGAGGTGAAGTGCAGGTGTTTGCTGCCAATGATATCATAGCATTTCGGTGGCAAGACAAACGTGATGTCACATTGTTGACATCAGTTCACAGACATGAAATGGTAGACAGTGGAAGACAGAATAGAGAGACCAATGAACCCATTCTAAAACCTGCAGCTGTGATGGACTACAACCTCAATATGCGCTTAGTGGACAAATGTGACATGCAGATTGGGTTTGCTGATTGTGTATGCAAAAGTTATAAGTGGTACATAAAACTCATTTTCCATCTTCTTGACATTTCCATGCTGAATGCTTATAACATGTACAAGTTGAAGACCAACAACAAACCCAAATATGGTGAATTTTGTTTGTCAGTCATCAGACAAATAATATTCAAGTACCAAGGAGCAACACCTGCAATAGACCAGCGCTTACGAAATTATCAACACATGCCCTCTCGTATGAGGCCTGGTGATCACTACCCCATACAAGTGCCTGCTACTACTCTCAAGAAAAATGCTCAGAAGAGGTGTTTTGTCTGTAAACATTCCACAAAACGCCCACAAACACGCAGAGACACTCGTTTTATGTGTGAGGAGTGTAAAGTACCACTGTGCTTATATCCATGTTTCAAAGAGTTCCACAAGCTGCAGGAGTTCTAGGAAAGTGTTCAGTGAGTGTACATATGTATATATATTATAGAACAATAGTAATGAACATTTTTTGTCGTTGTTTGTTTGTGTAAACAAGTTTTGTAAACAATATAAACATACCATTGTTTGTGAAGTTATTGTGGTGCAAACAACGAGTGTATATATATACATTGCACCTTACTGTGGTCTCACAGGCCACATAAGTTACATAAAAAAAGAAAATAGTGAAAAAAACAATAAATCTACGAATAGAAGTAAACAGAAGTTTACCGAGTCAGCGGAATTCGCCGATGTTGCCATACGCAGCTCAAATTGTGCCAACTTTACGCCTCCATATCTCGGTAAGTACTGATGGCAAAAATTTTTTTTAGGCTTAAAACAATCAGCAAAATAATCCTAACATTTTGGTAAGAAATTTTTTTTTTTTTTTTTCGAATATTTCCCGACATAAAATGACAGTTTCAGAAAGGGGTCTCCGACAGTCAAAGGGTTAAGGGTTAATAAAAATTTTTTTACACTTGTGTTATTTTATTTATTTACTGGGTTTTGAATACTAAATAATGTTCGAGTTAATATACTGTGAATCAGAAATTAACAAGAGAAATATATATTTTGGGAGAAAAAACAAAAAAGCAAAACATATACTGTACAGTGGACCCTCGGTTTTCGTTCACCTCCAAACTCGAACAATTATGTAAGTGTATTTTTGGGGGTCTGAAACGACTAATCTAACTTACATTTGTACTTATGGGAACAAATTCGTTCGATAACGGCACTCGAACAGCATTCTGGAAAAAAAATTTCAACAAAAACCGAGGGTCCACTATACAGTGGACCCCCGGTTTTCGGCCAGTCCGGAAATCGTATAATTTGGATATCAAGCACTTTTTTCGGAGGAAATTTCCCCCCAGATTTCGTGCATCCGCTTGGAAATCGTCGGTACCAGACGCGTGCGCCTGGGCCGCTCATACGTTTGTGACTCACTCTTAGGCACATTAAATGTCTTATTTTAAGTTAATACAGGTCTCCCTCAACATTCGTGTTTTCCACTTTCGCGGGCTTCACACATTCGCGAATTCCCAGCCGCCAAATTCCCAGCCACCAAATCATATTTAAGTTTCCCGGCAGCCAGCCCGCCTGCCACTCACTCACTGAGTGTTTTGTTTGTTCATTATTTGTTATTAAACTACAGTATAACATGTATGTAGTACTATACGTATAGTACAATATTTTACGATGTTTTTATGTGTTTTATGATTGTTCATGGTTCAGTAGGTTAAGGAAGCAGTATTTCCCTACAATATTTATTTTTAGTAACACATCGGCCGATTTCCACCAAGGCAGGGTGGCCCGAAAAAGAAAAACTTTCATCATCATTCACTCCATCACTGTCTTGCCAGAGGGGTGCTTTACACTACAGTTATAAAACTGCAACATTAACACCCCTCCTTCAGAGTGCAGACACTGTACTTCCCATCTCCAGGACTCAAGTCCGGCCTGCCAGTTTCCCTGAATCCCTTCATAAATGTTACTTTGCTCACACTCCAACAGCACGTCAAGTATTAAAAACCATTTGTCTCCACTCCTATCAAATACGCTCACACATGCTTGCTGGAAGTCCAAGCCCCTCGCACACAAAACCTCCTTTACCCCCTCCCTCCAATTTTTCCTAGGCCGACTCCTACCCCGCCTTCCCTCCACTACAGATTTATACACTTGAAGTCATTCTGTCTCGTTCCATTCTCTCTACATGTCCGAACCACCTCAACAACCTCTCCTCAGCTCTCTGGATAATAGTTTTGGTAATCCCGCACCTCCTCCTAATTTCCAAACTCCGAATTCTCTGCATTATATTCACACCACACATTGACCTCAGACATGACATCTCCACTGCCTCCAGCCTTCTCCTCATTGCAACATTCATCACCCATGCTTCACACCCATATAAGAGTGTTGGTATAACTATACAGTGGTCCCTTGGTTTTCGTGCATCTCCAAACTCGAACATTTATGTAAGTGTATTTTCGTAAGTGCTGTTGCAAGTGTATTTTTGGGGGTCTGAAATAGACTAACCTACGTAACATTATTTCTTAAGGAAGTAAATTCGTTCGGTAATGGCACTTGAGCAGCATTCTGGAACGAATTTTCTGCGAAAACTGAGGGACCACTGTACTCTCATACATTCCCCTCTTTACTTCCATGGACAAAGTTCTTTGTCTACACAGACTCCGAAGTGCTCCACTCACCCTTTTTCCCTCATCAATTCTATGATTCACCTCATCCTTCATAGACCCATCTGCTGACATGTCCACTCCCAAATATCTGAATACATTCACCTTCTCCATACTCTCTCCCTCCAATCTGATATCCAATCTTTCATCACCTAATCTTTTTGTTATCCTCATCATCTTACTCTTTCCTATATTCACTTTCAATTTTCTTCTTTTACACACCCTACCAAATTCATCCACCAACCTCTGCAACTTCTCTTCAGAATCTCCCAAAGGCACAGTGTCATCAGCAAAAAGCAACTGTGACAACTCCCACTTTGTATTTGATTCTTTTATCCCCACACCTCTTGCCAAGACCCTTGCATTCACTTCTCTTACAACCCCATCTATAAATATATTGAACAACCACGGTGACATCACACATCCTTGTCTAAGGCCCACTTTTACTGGGAAATAGTCCCCCTCCCTCCTACACACTCTAACCTGAGTTTCACTATCCTCATAAAAACTCTTCACTGCTTTCAGTAACCTACCTCCTATTCCATACACCTGCAACATCTGCCACATTACCTCCCTATCCACCCTATCATACGCCTTTTCCAAATCCATAAATGCCACAAAAACCTCTTTACCCTTATCCAAATACTGTTCACCTATATGTTTCACTGTAAACACTTGGTCTACACACCCCCTACCTTTCCTAAAGCCCCCTAGTTCATCTGCTATCCTGCTTTCTGTCTTAACTCTTAATTCTTTCAATAATAACTCTACCATACACTTTACCAGGTACACTCAACAGACTTTTTTTTTTTTATTAACACATCAGCCGATTCCCACCAAGGCAGGGTGGCCCGAAAAAGAAAAACTTTCACCATCATTCACTCCATCACTGTCTTGCCAGAGGGGTGCTTTACACTACAGTTATAAAACTGCAACATTAACACCCCTCCTTCAGAGTGCAGACACTGTACTTCCCATCTCCAGGACTCAAGTCCGGCCTGCCGGTTTCCCTGAATCCCTTCATAAATGTTACTTTGCTCACACTCCAACAGCACGTCAAGTACAGTAGAACGTCATTTAGCACGATAGTTACGTTCCTGAAAAAGTCGTGTTAGATAATTTCGTGTTAAATAATTAAAAGAACTAATGGGAAAAATAGGGTTACGTTCCTGGGAGTCCCCAAAAAGCCAAACAAGTTTTTTTTTAGACCAACAGATCTTACAAAAATAAAAGTGAATATGTAATTGTAGTTCATTATCGTGATGTATTATGTTGTTTTTACTGCTTAAGACTACAAATGTAATAGAAATAATAGTATTTACCTTAAATTGTGGGTGCTGGTGTTTGTGGATGATTGTGAAGAGAGTGGAGAGTTATACTGTGACCCTACTGGGCTGAGGTGGATAGTAGAAGTTCTTGAACTGAAGTCGATGGTTGAACTGAGTGTCTAACTTTAAGTCAGTCAAGTCAGTCAAGTCAGTCAGTAAGTCAGTCAGTCAGTCATTAAGTCAGTCAAGCCATTCAGTAAGTCAGTCAAGTCATTCAGTAAGTCAGTCAAGTCATTCAGTAAGTCAGTCAAGTCATTCAGTAAGTCAGTCAAGTCATTCAGTAAGTCAGTCAAGTCATTCAGTCAAGTCATTCAGTCAAGTCATTCAGTAAGTCATTCAGTAAGTCATTCAGTAAGTCATTCAGTAAGTCATTCAGTAAGTCATTCAGTAAGTCAGTCAAGTCATTCAGTAAGTCAGTCAAGTCATTCAGTAAGTCTGTCAAGTCATTCAGTCAGTCAGTCAAGTCATTCAGTCAGTCAGTCAGTCAAGTCAGTCAAGTCAGTCAGTCAGTCAGTCACACAACCTTATGTTTATATCTTTTTATGTGTACAAAGTAACACTTCATTACGGCAACGGGTTATGTCTTGTCTAATATCTGTTTTCTTCGTTAATTCAAGATCAAAACACAATTCACTCTTATTCTTCACAAACACAGCTGGCTTGTAGCCAGGACTTCTTGATGCGTATGAAATACGTACGAATGCTGGGATGGTGGGGTCCGTGGTGGCTGGGTAAGGCGGGTGGTGTCTGCTGAACCACAACAGTAGTAGTAACAAGACTGCTTGTGAGAATGGTTTTGTTTTTCCTTCCTACAAACTGTAAGTTTATTCAGGTATACACAGATACAGTTACGAAGATTATCATACATAGCAGCATATGTGTAGAGAACCTAGGATAACCCAAAAAAGTCAGTGACAGTATTTCCATTGACTGACTTGGGTTATCCTAGGTTCTCTACACATATGCTGCTATGTATGATAATGTATGTAACTGTACTCATCTAATTGTGGTTGCAGGGGTCGAGACTCAGCTCCTGGTCCCGTGTATCTGAATAAACTTACAGTTTGCAGGAAGGAAAAACAAATTCCCTTTTCCTCAAAGCATGAGGATTCTTAGGCAGTAAATAACCATGCGCTCAAAATTTTTCCCCTCCTGCCGAACCGTGTAATATCATCTTTACGTCGTGTAAGATGATAATGTGTCACAAATCTTAAATCGTGCAATACCGGTAACGTGTAACATAATCTCGTGCTAAATGACGTTCTACTGTATTAAAAACCATTTGTCGCCATTCACTCCTATCAAATACGCTCACACATGCTTGCTGGAAGTCCAAGCCCCTCGCACACAAAACTTCCTTTACCCCCTCCCTCCAACATTTCCTAGGCTGACCCCTACCCCGCCTTCCCTCCACTACAGATTTATACACTCTCGAAGTCATTCTGTCTCGTTCCATTCTCTCTACATGTCCGAACCACCTCAACAACCCCTCCTCTTCAACAGACTTATTCCCCTATAATTTTTTTCACTCTCTTTTGTCCCATTTGCCTTTATACAAAGGAACAATACATGCTCTCTGCCAATCCCTAGGTACCTTACCCTCTTCCATACATTTATTAAATAATAGCACCAAGCACTCCAAAACTATATCTCTACCAGCTTTTAACATTTCTATCTTTATCCCATCAATCCCAGCTGCCTTACCCCCTTTCATTCTACCCACTGCCTCACGAACTTCCCCCACACTCACAACTGGCTCTTCCACACTCCTACAAGATGTTATTCCTCCTTGCCATATACACAAAATCACAGCTTCCTTGTCTTCATCAACATTTAACAACTCCTCAAAATATTCCCTCCATGTTCCCAATACCTATAACTCACCATTTAATAACTCTCCTCTCCTATTATTTCCCTACAATATATTGTAGGGAAATAATAATAATAAATAATAATAATAATAATAAATAATAATAAATAATAATAAATAATAATAAATAATAATAAATAATAATAAATAATAATAATAATAAATAATAATAATTAATAATAATAATAATAATAATAATAATAATAATAATTGCTGTGGAGTGCTCTAAATGTCAACTCTCAAATATTGATGACATTTAAAGTGCTTCAGATCAATTATTATAAATTATTATTCTAATAATAATAAATACTATTTTTGCATTTTTTCTTATGACAAGAGTGATCTAGGCATGTTTTCCCTGATGTAAACAACTCTTATGAGTGGCGGCATCCTCTTACCCCACTCACATAATATGGCATATACAATGGTACCCTGGTTTACGTAATTAATTTGATCCAGAATGCTGTTCAAGTGCCGTTTTCAAATGAATTTGTTCCCACAAGGAATAATGTAAATTAGATTAGTCCTTTTAGACCCCTAAAAATACACTTACAAAAGCACTTACAAAAATACACTTACATAATTGTTCGAGTTTGGAGCAGTACCTAAACCGGGGGTCCACTGTATTATTCATTTCAGCATCTTTATTACAGTTTTAGGGTATTTATTGTGTTTCTGATATCAATTTGGAATACGTAAATGTAATAGATAGATAACCTTTATTACTAATATTAGTGTAATTACACAACATTTTATTAGTGCTAAGGCTAACATCCATCACCCATGACGACTCACCAGACACTGAATGTTACTGCTGGCCTCTCCCTCCCTCCAATAGCTCCTCCCACTTCGTAATGATGTTAGATGGTGAATTTAATGTATTTTTCTGTAAGCTTAACTCGTATGTGTATTTTACTTTTTTATTGTTTTCTGTAATATACATTAGTCCCTCGGTTTTCGCCGAAAATTCGTTCCAGAATGCTGCTCAAGTGCCATTACCGAACGAATTTACTTCCTTAAGAAATAATGTCACGTAGGTTAGTCTATTTCAGACCCCCAAAAATACACTTGCAACAGCACTTACGAAAATACTCTTACATACGTAAATGTTCGAGTTTAGAGATGCATGAAAACTGAGGGACCACTGTATAAAAGTTATGCAAATTAAAATAAAGTTATAAAGTTGGAGTTTTATTTTTATTTTTTTCTAATATACATATTTAATTCAGCATTTGGCATCATTACAAAGTGAGCAGAGCTACAGCAGAGGGAGAAGCAGCAGTATGTCAGTAACTCGTAATTCCCCATGACACTTCACCCCACTATAAAATATTGTATAATTATACTATTACAAGCCTCCCTCCACAGCCAGCCCATGTCACCATAACATGTATACATATAGTACATTATTTTAGGATGTTTTCATGTGTTTTATGATTGTTCATGGTTCAATAGGTTAAGGAAGCAGTATATTGTATTATACAGTGGTACCTTTACTTACGAGCAAAATTTGTTCCAGACGGCTATTCAAGTGCCGATACCGAAGGAATTTTTTCCCATAAGAAATAATGAAAATTAGATTAATCCATTTCAGACACCCAAAAATACACTTACAAATGCACCTATAAAAATACACTTACATAATTGTTTGAGTTGGGAGCTGCTCGTAAGTAGAGGTACCACTGTATTTCCCTACAATATATTGGGGCACCAAACATTCGCGATTTTTCAACATTCGCGAGGCTCTTGATCCCCTATCCCTTGCGAATGTTGAGGGAGACCTGTATAGATATTTTCATTAATCTATCTATGATATTTTCAAAATTATATAAGAAACACATTACATAGCATATAAACATGCCTTTGTTACTTGTTCACTAAGAGTGTCCCTCTAGTCTTAACGCCATAGTTATAATACTAATACGTAATAATAATCACTTAGGCACATTAAATGTCTTATTTTACGTTAATATGTATAGACATTTTCATTAATCCATCTATGATATTTTCTTAAAAGTTATATAAGAAGGAAGTGTCCTTGGTCCACTCCTCTTTCTCATTTGCATCAATGACCTACCAAATTCATCACAACTACTCAAACCCATATTAGTTGCAGATGACACTACAGTAGATCGTCATTTAGCACGAGATTATGTTGCACGTTATGGGTATTGCACGATTGAAGAATTGCGGCACATTATGGTTCGCGGGAGGGAAAAAATTGAGCCCGCAGGTCCTTCACAAACCATCCCACTAACAGAATATTTGCCCAACCAAATTTTCAATGCTCCCCAAGCAATAAGCTTCGATAATTCTATTCACTCATGCGCAAGTCCCACTCAAATAAAATCGTTGTGTGTGGGAAGTACCCTGGCTGGTTTGTGTGGGGAAGTACCCTGGCTGGTTTGTGTGGGAAGTACCCTGGCTGGTTTGTGTGGGGAAGTATCCTGGCTGGTTTGTGTGGGGAAGTATCCTGGCTGGTTTGTGTGGTGAAGTATCCTGGCTGGTTTGTGTGGGGAAGTATCCTGGCTGGTTTGTGTAGGGAAGTATCCTGGCTGGTTTGTGTGGGGAAGTACCCGGGATGGATTGAGTGGTGAAGTACCCTGGTTGGTTTGTGTGGTGAAGTACCCTGGCTGGTTTGTGTGGGAAGTACCCTGGCTGGTTTGTGTGGGAAAGTACCCTGGCTGGTTTGTGTGGGGAAGTACCCTGGCTGGTTTGTGTGGGGAAGTACCCTGGCTGGTTTGTGTGGGGAAGTACCCTGGCTGGTTTGTGTGGGGAAGTACCCTGGCTGGTTTGTGTGGGGAAGTACCCTGGCTGGTTTGTGTGGGAAGTACCCTGGCTGGTTTGTGTGGGGAAGTACCCTGGCTGGTTTGTGGGGAAGTACCCTGGCTGGTTTGTGTGGGGAAGTACCCTGGCTGGTTTGTGTGGGAAGTACCCTGGCTGGTGTGTGAGGTGATGGTCACTTGCCCATAAACAATGGCTTTGTTTATGGGCTGACGCTCCAACCTTCATTATCTCTGTCATATTTTTATAAATTTGGGCATCTTTATCATGCTGCTACGTTATTTATGTTATACCTAATATTATTCTGGAATAAATATGATATGTAGATAACTTATTGATAGTAATAATAAGTATTATTATACAATATTTTAGTGCGGTGAGCTCACACCTCCACACGCCATGGTGGTCCGTGAGTAACTGAGCTGAGAGAGACTGCTAGCCTGTCTCCCTCATAGCACCGCCAACCATTCAATACTCTACGTATATAATGTCAGTTTTTATTAATTTGTGCATCTTTATCATGCTTCTACGATATTTATGTTATATACCTAATATTATTCTGGAATAAATATGATAGGTAGATAACCTTTATTGATAGTAATAGTATTATTTTACAATACTTTATAGTGCCGTGAGCTAACATATCCTCACGCCATGATGGTCCATGAGCAACTGAGACACTGCTCCACTTCTCGCTCTCAGCCCGCCCACCCTTCAATACCTATATGTCAGTTTTTATTAATTTATGCATCTTTATCATGCTTCTACATTATTTATGTTATACCTAATATTACCCTGGAATAAATATGATAGGTAGATATTATTTATTAATAGTAATAGTATAATTATACAATAACAAATCTAGAAGCAGTGCTTTGAAACTGGTTCTAGACCAGCTGATGATGCCTTACCATCAACTGTATAATGTACTGCAGGGTAAAAGAGCCCAGAGATCTATTACAGCATTTATGCACACTCCAATACAACCATCGTCTTTAGTACCAGAACCTCTACCATCCACTTTTGCCGACAACCAACAACCATCCACCTCATCCCAGTAGGGCCACACCATCCATATCCACTCTCTTCACAATCATCCACAAACATCATTACCCACAATGTAAGATAAAATACTATTTCTATTGCATTTGTAGTCTTAAGCAGTAATATTTCACGACAATGAACTACAATTATATATTCACCTTCAATTTTTGCAAGATCTGTTGGTCTAAAAAAAACTTGTTTGGGTTTTTGGGGACTCCCAGGAACGTAACCCTATTTTTCCCATAAGTTCTTTTAATTATCTAACACGAAATTATCTAACACGACGTTTTCAGGAACGTAACTACCGTGCTAAATGCCGATCTACTGTACATACGTCTTCTCTCACTCAAACCCAGTCATACTGGCCAACACTGTTAATGCTGAATTGCAGAAAATATCTACCTGGATGATGACTAATAAGCTTACTCTCAATATTGACAAAACCTATTTCATTCAGTTTGGAAACAGCTACAAATGTTCCACTTAACATAACGCTAAACGGATCACTTATCACAAGACTCAAAGAGGGGAAATTCCTAGGAATCCACCTTGACAGTAGACTCAAATTCCAGACACATACACAACAAAAACCACCTACTCACCCTAAACTAAATACTCAATACAGTAAGGCCCTGCTTTTTGGCGTTTCGCCTTATGGTGTTCCGTTCATACGGCGAGTTCAAATTATGACCAAAACTTTCTATACAGTGAGCGGTCTTTCAAATACGGTGCGCGCCACCTGGTTTGTTTACATTTTCCATGAGCACATCTCTCTATTATGTAATAATCACTCTTGGGCACATTAACCCTTTGGGGGTCGACAGGCCTTCTCGGAAACCCGTTCTCAGGGTCGAAAAATATTCGAAAACAAAAATTATTTTTTCTTATGAAATGATAGTTTTTTTTTTAAATCTAATAGGCTAAAAAAAATTTTTTGCGATCAATACTTACCGAGATATAGAGGCTTGAAGTTGACAGAAGTTAAGCGCTTACGGCACATTGCTGACTGCCGGTCAGCCGGTAAACTTTTATTTAGTTTTTTTAGTAGTTTTTCTTTTCTTTTTTATTTTCTTTTTTTCAAATAACTTTTATGGCCTGTGAGACCAATATAAGTATTGTTTTTTAAATATTCACTCGTTGTATACTACACAATAACTGCATAAACTTTCTCATTATATTGTTTACAAAACATATTTACAAAAACTAACAATGTAAAATATTGTTTATTACTATTTTCAATCATATATTTACACATATAGAGTCACTGGACATGTTCTAGAAGTTCTGCAGCCTGTGGAAGTCTTTGAAATATGGTGTCATGACAGTGGTGTTTCACACTCCTCACACATAAAACGAGTGTCATTGCATTGTTGTAGGCATCTTTTGTATGTGCACAGACATTACACCTCTTCTGAGCCTTTTTCTGCAAGCAGTAGCAGGCAGTTTCATCAGGAAGTGATCACCAGGCCTCAGATGAGAGGGTAGTTGTTGGTAATTTTGTGGGTGGTTTTCATTGCAGCTGTTGTTACTTGGTACTTGGTGATTATTTGTCTGATCACAGACAAACAAATTCGCCATATGGTGGTTTGTTTCTGGTCCTCATCTTATACATATTATAAGCATTGAACATGGAAATGTCCCGAATATGGAAAAAGAGTTTTATGTACCACTTATAACTCTTGTGAACACAATCAGCAAACCCAATCTGCATGTCATATTTGTCCACTGAACGCATATTGAGGGTGTAGTCCATCACAGCTGCAGGTTTTAGAATGGGTTCATTGGTCTCTATTCTGCCTGCCAGTGTCTGCCATTTCATTAGGGTGAACTGTGACAACAGTGTGACATCTCGTTTGTCATGCCACAAATGCCATGATGTCATTGGCAGCAAACGCCTGCACCTGACCTCTACGAGTGCCTACATCAAACCTAGGCATATGCCAACGATTTGCACGCACTGCACCGACACATCCGTCATGTTCATCTCGCAAAAAATCACTGAGTAAAGGGCTTGTGTACCAGTTATCAGTATATAATGTATGCCCTACCAAGATATGGTTCCATCATTGTTCTAACCACATCACCAGAGATACCCAATAATTTTCTGGTATCTTGTAATGTATTACTTCAGTGTACACAATAATATCCAATACAATACCACTGTAGCAATCACAAAGCATCAAACAACTTTATACCAAAGCGTTTCCTCTTGCTTGGTATATACTGTTGAACGACAGTCTACCTTTGAACAGAATCAAAGACTCATCAATAACAAGCTTCCTGAAGGGATAAAAATACATATTGAATTTTCTTTCAGATACAGAAACACATTCCTAATCTTATATAACCTGTCGTTTCTGTCAGGCCTGGTTTTGTCTGAGAAGTGTAGCATACATAACAGTAGCACAAATCGATTCACTGGTATAATATCACTGAAAGCTGGGGTTGCAATCAGGCGGTCTGTCGACCAGTTTGATTTGACACGGTGCTTATACACATGTGGTATAAGCATTATTGTGGCAAAGAAAAGATACATCTCAGCCAAAGTTGTCTCCTTCCACTGGTGTAGACGTGATCTTGGTGAAAGAATTGTGTTTGCCATGGTGTTCTCGTAGTATCTGTTGCTTTCCCTGACAATAATTTCCATCAGGGGTTTGTCAAAGAATAACTCAAAACATTCCAGTTCAGTGGCATTGTTCCCAAGTGTACAAGATGGGCATATTCCACTTTGACTTTCATCACACTGATGGGAATTGGGAAGAAAATTTTCAGCTTCCTGCCAGTCCTAGGTGTGGTCTGCTGGTAGGTACTGGATATTGACAGGTGATTGTGGGGGTTGTGGGAGTGGAGGTTGTGGTTGTGGGGGTTGTGGTTGTAGGGGTGGGTGAGGGTGTCCTTTGTTGTAGCTGAGCTGACTCAGCGACGTGGGTAACAGTATGGCCCACTGCTGGTGCCTCATGGCTGGCACCACTATAACCACTAACATCTCCTGCCAAATCCACATTTCTCATCCCAATTGCAACACTATCATTTTCGTTTTCACTATCTGTGCCTGTTGTACGCCCACGGGATGTACTCCGAGATGTACTCCTAACCCTTGGAATAGCATATGGCACACTACCAGAGCGCATATACTGTCGTATATACTGACGCTTCAGTGGCGAATATTCCACTTCACTCTCGCTACTGGAACTGTTTTGAAGAGCTCGGATTTGATATTCACTATCACTCATCACCATTGCTCACATCTGAGTCCTGGATATGGGTAAATAAGAGTTTCCTCCTTCGTTCTGGTACAACTGAACGTGAACAAGACGGCACAGCACCAGAGGTGGAAGGTTGTGGGTCGTCTGGGTTTTCCTCACTATTACCGGTATTATGGTCATTAGTTTCGGTCACAACCTCCTCAGAACCTTGAAAGTCACCTTCACTGACACCCCCATCAGTATTAGAACTGTCACTGGGGAACAAAAGTGTCCCATTTGCCGAAGAGTAAGGTGTTTCTTGCTGCAGTCATGGTGGATAAGGTGTGCTGAAATGGCGTTCACAATGCACCACTGGGTGCCCGCAGTGGTGACCGATTTTTTCCTACTGCGCATACAGACCACACAGACCCATTCTCTCATCTCTAAGCTTACCAGCCATTTCTCGCTTAATTTGAGGCCGCTAGAATTTACGCGTACTGGTACGGCACCACCCTGACGCGTAAAATGTACAAGTACGGCACCGTCCTCGAAAGGGTTAAATGTCCTATTTTACGTCAATATAGACATTTTCATTAATCCATCTATGATATTTTCTTCAAAATTATATAAAAACATATTACATAGATATAAACATGCTGTTTATATGCTATGGAGTGTTGCCGGGCGGAGGGAAAACATTATGAATACTAATAATAATCATCTTGGGCACATTAAATGTCTTATTTTACGTTAAATGACATTTTCATTAATCCATCTATGATATTTTCTTCAAAATTATATAGAAACACGTTACAAAGCATATACAGGTCTCCCTCCACATCGCGAGTTCCACTTGCGGGCAATTGCAATTCCCAGCCGCCCAATCTATTTATGTTGGAGGGCTTTGAAGGTGATGACACAATAGGACATAATTCCCTACAAAACTCTGTAGATATGAAGAGGAAACGGTCTCAGTTGCCCATCACAATGTTCTTCACAAGGAAGCCTGCCACACAGTCCCCATTCCTTTATCTGAAACCCTTGGGGCCAGCAGTGTTTGAATTTCAGAATTTTTCGAATTTCAGAATGAAGGTGGGTCTAGGCCAATAGGCCTACTGCAGTGTTCCTTCTTTTCTTATGTTATTATGTACCCACGAATCAATCATACCAGCTCTCCCACTGGATATTTGTCCAATTTTTAAAGCTCACCCAAGGTCCTATCAAGCAAAACCTTGGGAGTTTCAATTAGGTTGGATAAATACATGAGTGAGGGGGTTATTGAGTGGGACTTGCACATGAGAAATGGGAAATTAACAAAGCTTATTGTTGGAGTGTTTATTCTGTTAGTGGGTTGGATTTGAAGGACCTGCCAAGTATAGGCCAACAGGCCTACTGCAGTGTTCCTCCTTTCTTATGCCTTTATGGAAATAAATACTGACACAATGGAAAAATAAACACATAAGCAGTACTGTGGTACCTCGGTTAACGATATTTTTTCATTCCAGAATCTGTTCAATGCCATTACTAAACAATTTATCCCCATTAGGAATAATGTAAAATAGACTAGTCCTTTTAGACCCCCAAAAATACACTTACAAAAGTTAAAAAATAAGTCAGTGGTACTTGACTTAAAATAAAGGGAAAACGGTCTTATTTCTGTAATTTAACAAGATGTCCTCTTTTTTACTCTACCAGCAGCTTTAAGGAAGAACTGAGGGTAGCTAAGCTTGAGATACAGCGACTGACTGAGTAAAAAAAAAGAGGATTCTAAATAATCCTCCTGTTGAAATCCTCCCAAAAAAAGAACCTGGACAGTGGCTGGAATGCATGGGACAAAGTTTAAAAATCAAGAGGATGGATGGAGAGGAGATTAGAAGAACCAGAAGCCTGTTGTGGAAACATCGAACCGATTCTCCGTGTTACCATGAATGGGAGTCGACTCAGGAAAAATCAAAGAACACCCAAGGAAGATAAACATTGTTCTTGTTGGGGATAGTAAATTAGGTATATGGATAGGCCTTCTGCTTGAAAAATAGAAATAGGAGACAGAGGGTTTGCTTTCCGGGGCTGGAGGGAGGATATTGTTAGCCCTGGACGACATCATGAGAGGAATGGGAGAAACCCTGTATTTTCCCCCAGTGCTGGAAAAAACCCCTGTTGGCAGACTTAGGGTGGGGACCTGACTAGCAGGTATAGGTCCCCAAAAGACATAAGGGGGAAGGGGTGGGGCCCCCCCCCTTTTTGTGGTTTTTTGGGGAAGGGGGTTTGGGGATGGGGGGTGTGGGGGAAAAAATTGGTGTAAATTCGGGGGGGGACAAACACTGAAAGGGAAAAATTTGCAGTCCATTCTTTCCCCCAACGGGGACCACTTGGGGGCCCGGGGAAATGACTTTATCCCAGGGATGGGGCCCTTTATGGGGGGCAGGTGTGGATTTCTTAAAGCTCAGTTGAGGGTGGGTTAGACTTTAAACTGGGATTAGTTAGGGGGGGTTTAAAAAGGGAAAAATTTTTTGAATGCCAAATATAGATCTTTTTTTGATAAAAAAATTTTTAAAACAATAATAAACAGTAATATGTATGGGGAAAAAAAAGGGGGGGAATAAAGAAAAAGGGGGGGTTTTTAAAAAAAAGTGTATTATACAAATAGTCAGAAAACGGGAATAAGAGGGAAACGAAAAATTATTTAAAAAATTCGGGTAACATTGATGTTTTCCCCCATTTTTTGGGGCTTGGTTCAATACAAAAAAAAAAGGGACATGCCTGAAAAAATGTCATATACTTTTTAAAATTGTTCCAAGTAGACAGAAGTTTGGGGAAAAGGGGGGTGGAGTGGCCCATGCCCCACCCCCTTGAACTGTTGAAAAAAGGGAATAAAGTCTGAAATAACACATACAGAGTCTGTCTGGATAGAATTTTAAAGGGGGGAAAAAATTTTTCGTGTGAAACCTCCCAAAACCCTTTTGATAGGGACCAGGGGGCTATTGGGGGGGAAAAATTTTGGGCCACAATCCCGGGAAAAACGTAGTTATTCTGGGTGACTTCAACTTTAGTAAAAAGTTTGGGGAATTTTTTGGGGGGGAAAATTTAGAATCTAACGACTTCTTAGAAGTGGGGTTTTTGATTGTTTTTAAGGGGGGGTTTTTGACAGAACCCACAAGGGGGGAAAAAAATTTCTTGACTTAGTTCTGGCAAACAAGGGGGAAACCCCCTTTTTTAAAAATTTAGAAATTAAGAGGAACTTTTTGGGACACCACAAATCAATTTCCTTTTTTGGGGGTTTAATGGAAGTTTCCCTTTTTTTGGAATAACTCAAACGGTTTTCCCCCCTTTTGCAGGGAGATTACAATGGACTTTAAACACTTATCATCTGTGGACTGGGGTAATGAAGAGAGCTTTTTAATATGACAGTTTTTTTGCACTAAATGCTGCCCAAAAACATTTATCCTATAAAGAAATTAGATCGAATAGGGTGACCCAAAATGGATGAATAAAAAGGCTCAAATATCTTTTAGGGGGGGAAAAAAAAAATTATAGGGTTTTTTTAAAAGGTAGGGTCATCTTATGAAACATATATTTACATTAAAAGGGGGTTAAAAAAAGGGGGGGAAAAAAAAAGGCACTAAATTTTAAAAAAATTTGGGGGTTTTAAACCAACCCCCAAAAAAATTTTTCCCGGTGTATAGAACAAAGTTAGAATTTTAAGGGGGGGGGCCCCCTTTAAAAAAAAATTTTGGGTATCTTTTTAAAAAAAAGAATGAAATTTTTTAAATTTTTAAAATTTTTTTTTCCCCGGTTTTTACTAGGGGAAAAATAAAATTCCCCCAAAAAATTTGGTATTTTAGTGGGCCTGGGAAAATAAATTAAGGTATCACAGTCACTAGCAAATGGTTATCAAACAGGTAGCCGTTTGAAGCAAAAAAAATCGCCAGGCCCCGATGAGCTTTTTCAAGGGTTCCTTTTAACCCTTTTTGGGACGTACTGTCGTCTTTTAAAACTGGGGTTTGACGTTAATACGCCCAAAAAATTTTTTGCCCCCTCAAGGAAAAAAAGGGTGAAAAAGGGAGATGTGATAGAATGGGGGGTGTGCGGTCCCCCGTGCAGATAAAAAAATTTTTCCACACAGTATAATGAGGAAAAAAAAAACCCCCCCGTGTTTTTTTAAAAAGAAGGGGGGTCTATTTCGTATGGATTTATTGTTGTATTCTTGTTTTTTTTTTTCTTATTTGATAGAATGGGGATATATTACAGAAATAGAGATGATTTTTTTTTGGGGTTTTTTAATAACAAGTACCTTGAAAATAAGGGGGAAAGAAAAAAATGTTGATTTTTTACGATGTTCAAAGTAAACAAAACACAAAGCGTTCCCAAAACACATCAACTGGGGAAATTTTTAAAATTCATGCCAAGTGCCTTTATTTGTCCATTTTACAATGATGAAGGGAAAAATAACAAAAAAAACTTCTATTTTTTGTGAGAATAAAAAAATTTTTAAAAGGAAAGCAAAAATAATGTAAGAGGGGGGCCCCCAGACGTAACTAATGAACAAAAAGATGTTATTTTGTGCCAGGAATGTCTGTCTTGTTTATTATGGGTCCCTATTTTGAAATTGGCATCGTTTGAAATTTTGTGAAATTGGCCAAATTGCCATTTTTTGACCACTATGTTGGGTAGTTGAAATTAAAAAAGGGGGTTTCTTTTTCTCAATCGTAAGAAAAACAAGGAAATAGCTATAAATTTTTTTTTTGACTGAAACATTGGGGAAAAAACCGCAAAAAGGGGGGAAAGTGGGCGGGGAAAAAACCCCATGCGTAAGTGTCATGGCCGCTAACCCCAAGCACAAAAATTTCCCCCAGTTTTCGAACCAAAAATTTTTATTTTTTTTGGGGTTTGAAAAAAAGATTCTCTATCATTCCATAAAAAAAATTTTTTTTTTTTTTTTTAAATTGTGGACCCCGAGAAGGTTTTAGAGACCCCCTTGGGGCCCCCCAAA
>WNWK01015938.1:0-46309 GCA_009830355.1 Cherax destructor | reverse complement strand
AAGACTGCCGAAACAGTAGCAAAAGCGTTCAAGGAATGTATAATCTGCAGACATACCACTCCAAAATCCCTCATAATGGATAATGGAGGTGAATTTTGTAATGAGATCCTAGAAAACTTGTGTACACTATACAAGATTACAAAATCAACCATTGTTCCACACCATCCTGCTAGTAATGGGTTAGCAGAAAGAACTAATAAGAAAGTCCTTGACGTCTTGAGAGCTACCATCACTCCCAATAGTGTAATCTGGGATGAAGTCATTCCTGATGTTCAATGTGCCATAAATTCTGCTTTTAACGCTTCTATAGGTGATACCCCACACTATGCACTGTATGGTGTCGATAAGCTTTTGCCTTATGAGCTGTTATATTCCAATCCGAAACCGACTTACAATCCTGATGATTTCGTAGCAGTCCGTACCAGTCAAGCTCAGGGTGTTTTCAGACGAATTCGTGAAACACTTCATAAGTCAACAGCAGAATTTACTAGAGTAACTAATACTCGAGCCAAACCGACTAAAGTTCAAGTAGGTTCCAGAGTCATGTTGTTTAATTTTAACAAAACTTCAGCAATGCCAAAACTTGACCAAAAGTTTGTCGGTCCTTATAGAGTAGTCGAACATATTAATGACAATAAGTATAAAGTTAGAGAAATTAGTACGGGTCAGTTTAAAGAATCGCATTTAGATCATATGAAGTTAGTATGCGATGATGACGAAGTCCCTGACACCCCTGACAATCAGACAAGTGAGACAGAATCTGATAATTCTCCTGTTGCTGTACCCTCTACCTCTAATGATCAGTCAGATCAACCTGAATGTCGTTATTCCCTACATACACAACAAGTGTTGAGAAATCCTCAAGTATCATTTGTGGATACCAGTGTAGATCCTCCTCAATCAGAAGTTGAGTTACCTATTGTAACAGAGTTTGATCCACCCAGAGATGATAATTATACAGCCTATATCAATCTCACCCTAGCAGAGTTGGGGTTAAATGTAAATAACCTGTATAGATAAATAATGTAGTAAGTGTCCAACTGTGTGTTATAATATCAGCTTAATATTATTCAAAAATTTTTTTTAATGTGTTCACGTTCTCTCCGAATTCTGAGAATTAACAGTATAGATTTGAGTGCACCAGATCTACCTTGTCTGTTAATCACTACCTTCTTGTAAATATATTTCCTCAGAATTCATAGATCACATGAAGACAAATTCGATCGATCGAAATAAATAAAAAAAAAAAAATTCTCTTTAATCATGATTTTTTAGAAATGAGCTCATTTAATTAATTAATTCCTATGTATCATGATATATCATATAGTAAAGTAGATTGTTTTCCGCCACGATAAAATCTATGTGAAGTATAAGATTCAACTGTTGTGTACTTTGATATTGTATAGAATCAGCTCAGAGTCGTACGCCTGTTGTCTTTAGTTTGTATAGAGGTATGTCAAGACGACATACGTACCATAGCCGAGCTGTCACTGTAAGCTCAGTGATAGTTCATAGGGTATAACCATTTCTGCTCACATGATTAACCGTTAGCCCAATGTCAAAGGTCACCCATGTCAAAGGTCAACCCTTTGAACACTATGAGCCCTGCTCTGGGCAGTGCCTCAGTAACCATCCAGATACAGTCTAGGACAGACGTAGGCCTGCAAACTCTGAGATTCCACCCTGTCTAATTGACCTTAATACACCAAGTTCATTACCCAATCTACGAAAGAACCTCCACGCAACACAGTGACTTACTGGCCCAGTGCTTGCACACTGGCCCAGTGGCTTGCACACTGGCCCAGTGGCTTGCACACTGGCCCATTGGCTTGTACACTGGTCCAGTGACTTACACACTGGCCCAGTGACTTACGCACTGGCCTAAAGTTTTACGATTCACTTGCCGCGAGTTCAATCCTTATCCGTACCGTGGAATGTTATATTTAATCTGCTTAATTATACATTCATTATATACTCAGAATTATTTGAATAAACTTAATGTCCCTAGAATCATGTAATATTTATTACCTCTTTTAGTCATGAGTTAATGTTAAGTTTGGCGGAAATGCTCTACATAACCTTGGGGTTTATGTATACATTCATGTGTTCCCCGTTACTATATAAACAATGTAACGTTCGGAAATAAATCTAAATATAAAAATTACTCCTAATATATTTGTCAAATTTATCTCTAAGTTCCGTTGTAATGTCCAGGAATATTGTGCATCATGTCTGCTTGTGTGCGGCCAGCAGTAACAGCCTGGTTGATCAGTGATCCACCATGAGGCAAGGTCACAGACTGGGCCACGGGGGCGTTGATCCCCGAAACCTTCTCCAGGTATACTCCAGGTAACACCTGATCATCTTTTGTTAAATGTTTGAACACATTGACTGTAAGGGACATATTTTTTTAGAACCTGTTTCGTAGAAATTAGGTGAAGATCTTCAATATGTGAAGAATTAGGCGCATGTTCAACATCTGGGATCTTTAATTGTAGACATATCGCCTCCTTGTGGCTTTATCAGTGGTGGGCGAAACGTCTACTAATAAAGATACCTATGTCGGTATATTATACCATTGGAACATAGTTAAAACATTATAATCAATACATACTTACGCTTAATATTTATTTGTAGACGTTTCGCCCATCCAGTGGTAAAACATTATAATCAATATATACTTACTCTCAATATCTGTAATCCTCTCAAACGTCAATCAATCCATTGTGTCAAATTTAGGGTGATAATTAAAACTGTAATTCCTCTCTATCAAACTTAATAAAGCCCAGTGGTCTGGTGGCTAGAGCTCTCGCTTCACACACGGAGGACCCGGGTTCGATTCCCGGCGGGTGGAAACATTTTTGACGTGTTTCCTTACACCTTTTGTCATGTTCACCTAGCAGCAAATAGGTACCTGGGTTGTTAGTCAACTGGTGTGGGTGTCGTGTCAGTATTATATATACACTTGTGTAGTGTATCAGCGTTCATCCTAGCTATACAGGTGGTCCCTTTGCGTGTGACGTCACGATACCCGCTGACGTCAGAGGCTCAGCGCATGTGCATAGCCACACATAGGCGTACCCTCTCACAAGTAACAGACCTACAAGCTGGACGGACGGTGGCTGGGCTCCCTCCTTCACATACTGTAAATATACCGTAACCATCCTACAAGGAGTGTCTTTGACAACCTATATATCTCTCCCAAGACCCACACGACAAGTGGTGCCAGCGGTGTTCCGTAATTTTTATCGATTACGCTGTTATAGAGAGATAGACGACGACAAGCAAGCAAACAGCCTCCATAAACCACGCTACCAGCTACCTACATCCACGCTACCAGCTACCTACATCCACGCTACCAGCTACCTACATCCAAGAAGTCTACAATATCTACAGTATCTCCTGGTCAGCTAAGTGTTAATTTGTTAAAACCTACGAGGGGTTGACCCGGGTTTTGCAAATTCTGAACGAGTAAGCCAGTTTGTGAGGGGAGAGTACCATATCCAGCCAGTAAGCCACCACCAGTTATGTCAGCCTAGGCTTAAGCCAGCTTCTACCTTGCTGTGCTAATTTGTTACAAGATTCCAAGCCAGCCAATCTGTGTGAAAATATTCTACTAAGCCAGCAAGCCACTCTGCTGTCTGAGAAGTAAGCCACGTGAGTCACGCATTTATATCGCCCTTTGTACTCCAGTGTATTGCTGTTCTGAGTGACAATACCATCCCCGTGGTATCCTGGGTTATTCAAGCCATCCTGAGTTAAATTCAAGTGTGTTCATATAAACGGCGTAAGCCACAGGCGCGCGGGAAGCGGTGTAGGCCACTCCACCCAACCACCCCCCACCACCCACGCTAAGGCAGGCGCCATTAACCACGTGCTTCCACCCACACAAAGCATTAAGTGTGGATTATTTCACCCTTAACTGGGTCCTGCAAGCAGTTTACTGGCTACGAACCAGGTCGAGCGTCCTGAGTGTGTTTCTTCTGAACTGTTGTGCCAACTTTAGTTCATCGGTTTATGCACATTACTCCTAGATATCCAGTGTATTGCTGTTCTGAGTGACAATACCATCCCCGTGGTATCCTGGGTTATTCAAGCCATCCTGAGTTAAATTCAAGTGTGTTCATATAAACGGCGTAAGCCACAGGGCGCGGGAAGCGGTGTAGGCCACTCCACCCAACCACCCCCCACCACCCACGCTAAGGCAGGCGCCATTAACCACGTGCTTCCACCCACACAAAGCATTAAGTGTGGATTATTTCACCCTTAACTGGGTCCTGCAAGCAGTTTACTGGCTACGAACCAGGTCGAGCGTCCTGAGTGTGTTTCTTCTGAACTGTTGTGCCAACTTTAGTTCATCGGTTTATGCACATTACTCCTAGATATCCAGTGTATTGCTGTTCTGAGTGACAATACCATCCCCGTGGTATCCTGGGTTATTCAAGCCATCCTGAGTTAAATTCAAGTGTGTTCATATAAACGGCGTAAGCCACAGGCGCGCGGGAAGCGGTGTAGGCCACTCCACCCAACCACCCCCCACCACCCACGCTAAGGCAGGCGCCATTAACCACGTGCTTCCACCCACACAAAGCATTAAGTGTGGATTATTTCACCCTTAACTGGGTCCTGCAAGCAGTTTACTGGCTACGAACCAGGTCGAGCGTCCTGAGTGTGTTTCTTCTGAACTGTTGTGCCAACTTTAGTTCATCGGTTTATGCACATTACTCCTAGATATCCAGTGTATTGCTGTTCTGAGTGACAATACCATCCCCGTGGTATCCTGGGTTATTCAAGCCATCCTGAGTTAAATTCAAGTGTGTTCATATAAACGGCGTAAGCCACAGGCGCGCGGGAAGCGGTGTAGGCCACTCCACCCAACCACCCCCCACCACCCACGCTAAGGCAGGCGCCATTAACCACGTGCTTCCACCCACACAAAGCATTAAGTGTGGATTATTTCACCCTTAACTGGGTCCTGCAAGCAGTTTACTGGCTACGAACCAGGTCAAGCGTCCTGAGTGTGTTTCTTCTGAACTGTTGTGCCAACTTTAGTTCATCGGTTTATGCACATTACTCCTAGATACCCAGTGTATTGCTGTTCTGAGTGACAATACCATCCCCATTACCTGGGCATTCAAGCCATCCTGAGTTAAATCAGGTGTTCATAAAACGGCGTAGCCACGCGAAGCGTGTAGCCACCACCAACCACCCCACCACCCACGCTAAGGCAGGCGCCATTAACCAGTGCTCACCACACAAGCAAAGGATTATTTCACCTAACTGGGTCCTCAAGCAGTTTACTCAGAACCAGGTCAAGCGCCTGAGGTGTTTCCGAACTGTTGTCCAACTTTAGTTCATCGTTTATGCACATTACCCTAGATATCTGCGCAGGTGGACCACCACCACCACCACCACCACCATCACCACCACCACCACCACCACACACCACCACCACCACCACCACCACCACCACCCACCACCACCACCACCACCACCACCACACCACCACCACCACCACCACACCACCACCACCACCACCACACCACCACACCACCACACACCACCACCACCACCACCACCACCACCACCACCACCACCACCACCACCACCACCACCACCACCACCACCACCACCACACCACCCACCACCACCACCACCACCACCACCACCACCACCACCACCACCACACCACCACCACCACCACCACCACCACCACACACCACCCACCACCACCACCACCACACCACCACCACCACCACCACACCACCACCACCACCACCACCACCACCACCCACCACCACCACCACCACCACCACCCACCACCACCACCACCACCACCACCATACCACCACCACCACCACCACCATCACCACCACCACCACCACCACCACCACCACCACCACACCACCACCACCACCACCACCACCACCACCACCACCACCACCACCACCACACCACCACCACCACACCACCACCACCCACCACCACCACCACCACCATCCCCACCACCACCACACCACCACCACCACCACCACCACCCACCACCACCACCACCACCACCACCACCACCACCACCACCACCACCACCATCACCACTACCACCACCATCACCACCATCACCATAACCACCACCACCACCACCACCACCACCACCACCACCACCACCACCACCACCACCACCACCACCACCACACCACCACCACCACCACCACCACCACACCACCACCACCACCACCACCACCACCACCACCACCACCACCACCACCACCAACACCACCACCACCACCACATCACCACTACCACCACCACCACCACCACCCACCACCACCACCACCACCACCACCACCACCACCACCACCACCACCACCACCACCACCACCACCACCACCACCACCACCACCACCACCACCACCACCATCACCACCCACCACCACCACCACCACCACCACCACCACCACCACCACCACCACCACCACCACCACCACCACCACCACACACCACCACCACCACCACCACCACCACCACCACCACCACCACCACCACCACCACCACCACCACCACCACCACCACCACCACCACCACCACCACCACCACTACACCACTACACCACGCTGCAGTCAAGTTTACACCCTAGAGACAATTACTGTGTTGTTGTTTTATTTTTCAGATAATCTAGAGACAATTTCGTGTGTTGAGACAATTTTTGCCAGTTAAAGAAACTTTTGAGTTATCCTGGGAAGTGTTCTGTGTTAAATTAATTACTTACATTAATTTTTTATTTCACTAGTATTGTCTCTTGTTAATTATTGCATTATAATTTCTGTGAGTTTCGTTGTGTTACTAAGTTTGCAGTAAGTACAGTTTTGTTAAAGTAATCTACTGTTCCAATATTCCACCAAGTAGTAATTTTAAAAGATTTTAATTTTTTTCCCCAGCATTGTCCATGTGTTGTTGAATTTTCTTTCTCTTGTTAATTGTTGTGTTTCACCAAGTGTACTATCCCAGAGTTATTTTTATTCATTTACCCTTGTTTGTTAATGTTTTAATTGTGTAATTAATTAATTTTGCTTGCCCCCAGTAACTATATATTGTTTTCTCCTCCAAGCAATTTTTAACCTTTTACCAGTAATATTCCTGCTAATTCTTATGTGTTGCAGTCAGTAATTATTCCCATTGCACCCAATATTGTTTTGTGTACTTGTTCTTTTTTTTTTGTATAGTGCTAATGTGAATTACTTTTGCAGACTAGAGAAATAATTTACTGAAGATATTATTTTGCTACAATAATTACTTATTTATAGTCAACAAGAGCATGACTTTGTGTATGCAGTAAGTTAACTGTTCTGTGCCTTGATGAGTATCTTCCAGCTTATGTAAGTGTTAAAACCATTTTATTGTCATTAATTTTTCATTTGTTTTCATGTGTTGTTGAACAAATTCACTCTTAAGTTTGTTTAAAGTCAGTGTTTTTAGTAAATTGTTCCAGTAATTATTTTATTGAGTTACCTTGCTTTACTTGCAATTAAGAGTAAGAGTGTTCAAACTAATTCATTCGTAATATCTTATTTCTTGTGTTGCAAAATTTTCCCCAGTGCAATTATTGACTATTGATAATTCCTGAAATTGATTTTGTGTAAATTAAATTCCCCAGTATTCAATTTTTGTTTCATCAATTTTATTGTTTAATTTGCTCAAGTAACTTGTCATTTCCTAAGAGTAATAAGTAATATTCCAGTGAACTTTCTAAGTGATTCAAGCAGTAAAGTTACTTTAATTTTTGCCAGTGAATAATTCTATTGAATTGTTTTATCAGATTGTTGCTATTGCCATAACCATTATTGAATTCTTTTAATTAGTTGTGCATTTAATTCTTTTTATTGTGTTGTAATTCTGTTGATATTTCAAGAAAAGAAAACTCATTTTGCTTTTATTTCAAGTAAAGCTAGATTGTTTCATTTTAGTGTGTTGAATATTCTTGCCAAGTCAATTTCCAGTGAGTTATCTTTTCTTTAGTGTTATTGTGTGATTATCCGTGTTACTTATGCAGAATAGTTAATAATTACTACCAGTTAAGCTATATTGTGCTGTATACTTGTGTAAATTTTGCTTCATTTCAATTCTCGTTCATTGCTCAAAGTCATGTCTCAGGAAAATGTAACTTGTAATGGGGTGAGTGTTGCCAGTCAAGGCAATGACGTGGGACTGCCTAGTCAGAATCAATTGAATAACGAACGACAAAAGACTCCTCGTCCTTCTAATTACTCTAGAGACCCCATTGATTCACTACCCCTTTTTAATGGTGACCCAGACAGTCTTGACGACTGGTTCCTTGCAATCCGTTCAAGGGCAAGTTCCGTAGAAAGTCCTCCATCGGAGGAGCGCCTTATTACTATGGCAAAAGAATCCTTGGCTAGGTCGCCAGCTGCTAATAATGTGTTGACTCTTTTGCGTATGAAAGAATTTAAAAGTCTAACTAAATGGGAAGAATACGAATCAAGATTACATAAGTTTCTCAATCCTAAGGAAGCCGTAGATCCGTTTATTGTACTAAAGGAACTAGTGAACGCAGTCCCTAGGCCCGATGAACAGCTGTGCCAATTCGCCTTCCGGTTAGATGCCCTCTTATCATCGTTTGCGACTGGGTTCCAAAAACCCTCTTTCTTCCCTTCTGGCCATGTAATGGATTGTTGGTCAATAGGTAAATTTGCAGCTTATGGTGCCATTAAGCAATTGATGCCACCTACAGCAGTATATGCTTATAAGGCAAATCCTTTAACAGTCAGTGTAGAACCTCTTGAAGCTCTCGGACATGTCCGTGATTTGTGTCCTCCCAAATCGTTCCCTCATCGTAGGTCGGTACAATCCACATTACCTGAGCTACAGCACTCAATCCCGCCTGTCGTTTGTGCAACACGGCAAGGTCCTAGTAACTATCGTTCCCGTTCTTCTTCCAAAGGGAGTGTGAAAAGTCAGTACGCTCATAGTAATCGTAGTACCTATAGTGACCACAGCAGACGTATCTGCTACAACTGTGGTTATAGAGGTCATATTGCAGTAAACTGTCCTGACAATGCCTCTAAGAAACGTCGTACTGTCGAAGAGCCCTATCCAGACTTACCTTATTGCACTTATCACCGGATAGCTGGCCATGATACTTCCGAGTGTAATGCTTTGAATAACCGCGGGTATTCCAGATCCTTCCGTGGTCGCTCATACAGTAGAAATAGAAGAGGTAACAGAGGCCGTGGTTCTCAGCCTAATAACCAGAACCAAGCACAGTTTGTGAACTCGGGGAATCCGAGCGCCCCAGTCAAACCGCCCAGTGGTGACAGTAGGAGATACGAGTACTCCATCCTGGGGGACAAGATTAAGGACCACAATGAAAATAAGACAGACAGTCCTTGATGATGCACTGACTTTTTGGGTTATCCTGGATGGCTAACACTCCAGGGTTAAAAATCCGAAGAAATCTTATCTTATATAGCATGAACTAATAGAATATTTAACACTCTTGTATTGATTGTATACTCCTAAATTTATAATTACACTCACTTAAGTGACCATATGTACAGAGTTACTGTTATTGTCTTATTATTATTAAGTTAGTCTTAAGTTTGAGGGAATGATCTGCATGTTAAGGGAGTTTCTGGATGTACACTCAAATGTCATCCACCTGTGTGCATGTACACCCTAATGTCATCCACCTGTGTACATGTACACCCCTAATGTCATCCAAATTACCCCAAAATTTGGTAAATTACCCCAAATGGGGTCAAAATGAAAATTTCTGGGGTAATGAAGATTTAATAAACATGTAAATAAAACTTCAGGTTAATTTTTCATCTTATTATTTTGGTAATTTTGTGTTTTATATTTAAATTTGGTTTATCGTGTATAATACATACTTCTCAGCTTGTATGATTGTATTCTAAGTATTTTCTAATATGTATGTTCATTGTGTTTTGAAGATTCTCTGGACTTTCAGGTGTTTTGGGTGTCAGGAAGATGGGGGAAATATCACAAGGCAGCTGTGAGTTCGTTCATTGGACAGGGAGGTACAGCATCTTGTAGGAGCGAGGAAGAGCCAGGTGTGAGTGTGGGGAGGTATGTGAGGCAGTATATTCACCGACCTCTGAGATAAACAGTCTACCCAGAGTTTAGTTCTCCTATATTTGGAAGCTAAAACATCGAGGTGTTGCATCAAGTCATCTTCTGAGCCACTTTCTGCTGACTGACCCGACTTCCTCTGCCGACTGACCCGACTTCCTCTGCCGACTGACCTGACTTACTCTGCCGACTGACCCGAATTACTCTGCTGACTGACCCGACTTACTCTGTCGGAATATTGGCTTTTCTTGTCACTTGACATTTATTATTATTATTATTATTATTATTATTATTATTATTATTATTATTATTATTATTATTATTATTATTAATTATTATTATTATTACTGGGAACGCTTGAAGTTCCTAAACCTGTACTCCCTAGAACGCTGGTGGGAGAGATACATTATTATATACACTTGGAAAATCCTAGAGAGATTAGTACCAAACTTGCACACGAGAGTCACTCCCTATGAAAGCAAAAGACTCGGCAGGCGATGTAACATCCCCCCAGTGAAAAGCAGGAGGGCCACTAGCACGTTGAGGGACAACACAATAAGTGTCAGGGGCCCAAGATTGTTAAAATGCCTCCCAGCGTACATAAGGGGGATTACCAATAGACCCCTGGCTGTCTTCAAGCAGGCACTGGATAGGCACCTAAAGTCGGTACCTGACCAGCCAGGCTGTGGTTCGTACGTTGGACTGCGTGCAGCCTGCAGTAACAGCCTGGTTGATCAGGCTCTGATCCAACATGAGGCCTGGTCACAGACCGGGCCGCGGGGCTTTGACCCCGGAACTCTCTCCCGGTAAACTATTACTGTTATTATTATTATTAATATTATTATTTTTATTATTATTATTATTATTATTATTATTATTATTATTATTATTATTATTATTATTATTATTATTATTATTATTATTATTATTATGAAGATAAATACGGGAAAATTATAAAAAAAATTCCACACTTACAGTGTGGGCGAAACGTTTCATAAAAAAAGACACCCAACTGTTGTTCATGTGTCTTAATATTCAACTTGTGGGTATTCTATACCCTTATACAATATCCATACTAAATTATACAATAACTACAGTAAATTATACAAAAACTACAGTGAATTATACAATAACTACAGTAAATTATACAATAACTACAGCAATTTATACAATAACTACAGCAAATTATACATTAACTATAGCAAATTATACAATAACTGCAGTAAATTATACAATAACTACAGTGAATTCTACAATAACTACAGTAAATTATACAATAACTACAGTGAATTATACAATAACTACAGTAAATTATACAATAACAACAGCAATTTATACAATAACTACAGCAAATTATACAATAACTACAGCAAATTATACAATAACTTCAGCAAATTATACATTAACTATAGCAAATTATACAATAACTACAGTAAATTATACAATACCTATACTAAATTATACAATAGCTACAGTAAATTATACAATAACTACAGCAAATTATACAATAACTGCAGTAAATTATACAATAACTTCAGTAAATTATACAATAACTACAGTAAATTATACAATAACTGCAGAAAAATATTATACTTTATTGAGACATGGTACAATTATATATGGTAGACATAGTTATACATAGCTATTACATAGTTATTACTTAGTTATTAATGAGATGTACATGCCAAAAGCCCCTAATATGCTGTGCATACAGTAAATTATACAATAACTACAGTAGTCAATAACTTCAGATAAATGGTTCTGAGAACCGGTAAATCGATAAATTAGAAACTTTTGCAACACTTGGGTATCTTTATTGTGGAAACGTTTCGCCCTCCAGAGGATTCATCAGTCCTATACAAAGAAGAATAGTGAAGATCAGAAGGGGGTTGGGGTAATCAGTCCCCTTGGAGTCTATGTAATCAGTCCCTCAGGCTGAGGGACTGATTACTTCAATCTCCTTCTGATCTTCACTATTCCCCTTTGTATTGGACTGATGAACCAACGTTTCCACGATAAACATACCCAAGTGTTGCACACGTGTCTAATTTACCAACTACGTGACTTGTAAGATAATTAGGTTATAAATTTTGAGTTAATCAGAAAACAATGTTATTAAGTACAAAGATAAGACGATACACAATGAACTAGTAAAGAAGATATGAGCAAGCAAGCAAGCAAGCAAGCAAGCAAGCAAGCAAGCAAGCAGGCAAGTAAGCAGGCAGGAAGGCAGGCAAGCAAGGAAGCAGGCAGGCAAGCAATCAAGAGGGCAAGCAAGCAGGCAAACAAGCAAGCAGGCAAGTATGCAAGCAAGCAGGCAAGTAAGCAAGCAAGCAGGCAGGAAAACAAGGAAGCAGGCAGGAAAGCAGGAAAGCAAGCAAGCAAGCAAGAAAGCAAGCAGGCAAGCAGACAAGCAAGCAGGCAGGAAAGCAGGCAAGCAAGCAGGCAAGCAAGCAGGCAGGCAAGCAAGGAAGCAGGCAAGCAGGAAAAGCACGCAGGAAAGCAGGCAAGCAAGCAGGTAAACAAGAAAGCAGGCAAGCAAGCAAGCGGGAAAGCAAGCAAGCAAGCAGGCAAGCAAACCAGCAGGCAAGCAAGCAAGACGAGGCAGGCAAGCAAGCAAGCAGGCAGGCAAGCAAGCAGAGGACAAGCAAGCAAGCAAGGGAGCAGGAAAGGGGCAAGCAAAGGAGCAAGCAAGGGAGCAGGAAAGCAGGCAGGAAAGCAAGAAAGCAAGGGAGCAGGAAAGCAGGCAAGCAAGCAAGCAAGCAGGCAAGCAAGTAAGCAGGCAGGAAAGCAGGCAAGTAAGCAGGCAGGAAAGCAAGAAAGCAAGGGAGCAGGAAAGCAAGAAAGCAAGGGAGCAGGAAAGCAGGCAAGCAAGCAAGCAGGCAAGCAAGCAGGCAAGCAAGCAAGCAAGCAAGCAGGCAAGCAAGCAAGTAGGCAAGCAAGCAAGCAAGCAAGCAAGCAAGCAGGCAAGCAAGCAAGCAGGCAAGCAAGCAGGCAAGCAAGCAAGCAAGCAAGCAGGCAAGCAAGCAGACAAGCAAGCAAGCAAGCAAGCAGGCAAGCAAGCAAGCAAGCAAGCAGGCAAGCAAGCAGGCAAGCAAGCAAGCAAGCAAGCAGGCAAGCAAGCAAGTAGGCAAGCAAGCAAGCAGGCAAGCAAGCAAGCAGGCAAGCAAGCAAGCAAGCAGGCAAGCAAGCAGGCAAGCAAGCAAGCAGGCAAGCAAGCAAGTGGGAAAGCAAGCAAGCAGGCAAGCAAGCAAGCAAGCAAGCAGGCAAGCAAGCAAGCAAGCAAGCAAGTAGGCAAGCAAGCAAGCAAGTAGGCAAGCAAGCAAGTGGGAAAGCAAGCAAGCAAGCAAGCAAGCAAGCAAGCAAGCAGGCAAGCAAGCAGGCAAGCAAGCAGGCAAAGGTAAGACAATGCACAATGAACTAGTTAACAGGATAATATTTCACAACAGGATTTATCTGTAATAACAAAATAGCAGGCAAGCAAGCATGCAAGCAAGCAAGCAAGCAGGCAAGCAAGCATGCAAGCAAGCAAGGGGACCCCCGCGGTAAAGACCCCAGAATGGGCCACAATTTATGTGTTATTATGTATATATTTCCATTTTCTATAATTTTATATTGCTGATATTTTCGATAATAGACAAATCGTTAATATCTTGCTGTATATTATTATTTGACTTAGCTATTTTATTCGGTAGGATGTAATATGTACACATGTACACCATTGTGCTCTTTGTTCGAGTGTTGAGTAGCTGCCTGGAGTTGGCAAACTACCTCGCTAACAACACTTCGCTTGTTATACTGCGGCTTCTGCTGGGCAGTCAGTCGGTGGCTGATCACACTTGAGTTGTAGACTGCTTCTCCTTATTCCGTCTCTCTTCCCTGCTGACTCTCGGTGGAGAAAGACCTCGCTCCTGTCTCTGCTTGTTTTCTCGTCGTCATTTAGACTCTGGTAGAGTATGTGTTCGGTGGTGAGACGAAATATACTTCTCAGGACTCTGTGTAACTCTGTTCACAGAGGATAGACTAGACAGTGATTTCGACGTTTTATATTGTGTCACATTGACACTCTGAGATAACTCAGGTCTCTAGCTATAACTCTTGACCTAATTCGTTGAGGCATCTGTGCATCGTCACAGTCGGGGATTTTGGTTATGCTGAACCTTGATTCAGTATTAAGGGAGTTTTGTGACTATTATGGAGGATCTGCTGATGGTCCCCAGTTAGGGTCGTTATTCTATCTCCTTGTTCCTGACGCTGTGTTGCCGTTGCCGTTGGTCATTTTACTGTTCAATCAAGCTGTTCTGATTGGCAGTTTGTTAGAGAAGCTAGCTTATGAGAAGACGTTCAGTCGGTCACTGGTCGAGTTGAGTCCTAAGAGGCATAACGAGTTACCTGGAGACACAACATACACATTCATACACTTATTTGTATATATGAATATTATTGTTTATATTTGCTGACATTGTACCAGATGGTACATAAGAGCCATTAAGATATATGTGCCTTCAGCACAATGATATAGTTTATGAGAGAAGTGTAGGAGCTAACCTCTAATTAATATTTTCAGTATATTTATATTTAATTTGTTTAGCGTTCTATTTGATTATAATAATAATAATATATTTAATTTGATTTACTTTGATACCTAGATATTTTAACTTGGTTAATATTTTTTAAATATATATCTTTGGTTAGTATCCTCTTAGTTGAGATCCTTTGATACTGATAATATGTTGGATAACTGGACCAGGATACTGACTTTGTTGCAAAAGCCCAGTAACAGGCTGGATGCTAGTGTTCACTGGAGATTATTTCTAATAGATATCGCGTCATTTTGTAACAAATGGGGCCTGTCCAAGAGGTTCTTGATCCAAGGTGTTGGAGAAATGGTCTAGTTTGCCATACTAGTAACTCTATGGTCAAACACGTTGAGTAATTTCTTAATCTGAAGACTAAGAGTTTGGTCTTGTACAACATCATAGGTGGATGTATGTACCTGCCCGAGTCTCTTGATCCAAGGAGATGGAAATACTATTAAAGAGCTCTAGCTTTAAGACAACCAACACTAATATAAATTGTAAAGTAAATTCCAATATTAGGATTCTAGCTTCCCATAATCACTCTCTCATAGTGTACTTATTTTTATGATGTATGTTAAAGTGAAAAAGTTAATTTATACTTTGACTTTGTCTAAGTTACGTACTTTAAAGCTTCAGACTTGTTGGCAGGTAGCCAAGTATCTGGGTGTGACGTACAACCGTAGTTACACCGCAATAGCTGTCAGAGCATTAATTAGAGATGTTGTTTCCTGATCATGCAGAGAGTTCTGATTCAGAATCAGATTAAGAGAGCATGGAGTCACAATTAGGAAGTATGTCACTAATTGATATACATAGAAGTGAGAGCAATTCAGGCAGAAGTCTCTGAGCCTAGTATAACTCAGTTCTCTCTCACCCTTCCCGCCTGACTCAGACATTAGTACAGACTGTAGCTGGAAGTATGACTCAGCCTCTTACTAGTACCGTTTATGCTACACCTGTGTCTACTTATCCTAGACCAGAGCTAGACTCTATTGGCTTGGCTGGACTAGGTGCCCGACTAAGGTCCGTCCAGATAAACCTGTTCATTTCCCTACTTCTCCACTGCCCATTGATCCTATCTCTCAGGATCAATTCGACAGGATGGAACGCCTAATATTGTTGCAGACTGCACAAATTGAGGCACAGAGAAAATTGAACGAGGAAGAGTTCCATAGAGAAACTGTTCGTTTTGAGAGACAACAGATTATTAGATCTGATCAACCTAGTACAACAGGGGATACATTTAACGTGCAGAAAACTGCCTCAATGGTTCCTAAGTTTTTGGAGACTGACTTGGACCCGTATTTTGATGTGTTCAAGAATCAAGCACGTGCTATGAATTGGCCACGTGAGCATTGGGCTACATTGTTGCACACAGCTTTGACTGGCAGAGTTCAAACATGTACTGCTGCTTTGCCATTTGCCAAATACATTGATAATGACACAGTCAAGGAAACCATTCTCGAGACATATAATTTGTTACCTGTAAGTTATCAACGTGCATTTTGTACGTTACAATGACAACAAGGTCAAATTTGTGTAGAGTTTGCCTGTGAAAAAGCTTGCCTTTGAGGGTGGTGTAGAGCCTCCCAGTGTAAAACGTATGACAACCTCGTACACCTGCTGCTACACGAAGAATTCAACAACTGTATGTCTGTAGATGTACAGGAATATCTGATCGATCACTGCCTCAGATATGCTAGAGACTGCAGCATTAGCTGACAATTACGAAATTTCTCACAAAATTGTACGTACTAAATCAGAGAGAACAAGGTAACTAAAAAGTGTCCTAGGACTTGGCAAACCAAATCAGCTGATCAGTGCTGGCCTAACACTCCTGCTACTGTAACTTCTCGTACCTTCACCAGGAAATCTGACAATCCTGAATCTGTCTCTGGAGCTAGACAGAAGTCTAATACTGAGAAGAAGAAAGTTAAATATACCTACTGTCTTAGTTAGTTAGTTCAGACTCTCAGGTAAGGACCCACTAGGGGCGAGGGGGAAGTGGGGACAGAAGAAGAATAGCCGGTGAGAGGAAGAGCTGAAGTAGAAGAGAAAGAGTCAGGACTAAACCCAACAGTCTAACTACTAATTACATACCTACTGTCTTAATAAAGGTCATAATAGTCGTGCGATTGGTGCTCCCACTCAAGTCGTATCATCTTTGGTGCAACAAGGGCACCAATATCCTAGTAATACTTCTGAACCTGCTGTTTTCGAGAATGTTACTCGGAATAGATGACTAGCATCAGACTGTGTATCTGTGTTTAAACTTTTTTGAGTCGCTTAAGTTCCACAGGGTAAATAAGCCGTACGAAGACTCAAACCTCCCACCGGTAGGTCCTCCTTGTTTATGAACCCACACACCCACCCAAACAAACACAGTAGTTGGTGAAGGTAAGAAGATTGCACATATTAATTAATAGATTTACTCTCTAGGAAGGTCTAGGTAGGTTGTACGGGTAGTGACTAATATTAGGATTATTGAGGCAACTTTAGGTAGTAATAAGGTAGTCCTAAAACCTTAACATAGGTAGGTTTAGGCCTTCAATAGGCAAACATTAGGTTATGTTAGCTAAGGAGAACTGGCAGCCCAAAACTTGAAACTAGGCAGGAAAGATGCTAGTTCCTTCTTCTTGGACTGGATGCCATGGTGATAACAAGGTACTAATGAAATGCAGCAACCACCCCAGCCCCACCCTGGGGTCGACAGAACACCAGACGATGCCATATTGTCTGTTCCCTCAGGTAGAGACTCGGAGTGGACAAAAAATATGAGAATATAGAGATTAAATAACAAAAGAACATTACTAGAATATGGGAGAATAGACGGTAGCGGTCTATTCTCTTGGGATATACTGCCACCACCTGCTCTTTTAATAGTGGAAGGGATGAAAGAAACGATAGTCATAGGAGAAGGGAGGAAAACATGGAGTTTGGGTTAGAGCAGGAGAAAACCCAGTGAGAAATAATACAGGACAGTTATAACATGTTAGGGGTCCTGATAAGTACTGGCTCTTAGGGTAGCATGGCCTGAAAACACGAGCAGTAGGCACCTTATCAGGGCTTGACTCTCCACAGAAAAATGATATCAATAGGTTATTAAATTTAGTTCCTGACACATGGACTGTTGCATGCAAAGAGTATGTAATCTTTATTCGGAGCATGTTAAACACACCCACATAGGCTCCCCTCCAACCAGCGAACCATCGTTAAGGGTTTGGTGATGGGGCCCCATCATCAAATCAACGACTCGGTTCAGCCAATTAAAATGCGACAAAGGTGACGTGGATACCAATCGCCGTTTGTCATTGGAATTCCTGCATAGAGCTGGTTGTGGAAAGTTGTCTGTCTTTTGGCTGCTGCTTAGCCTAGACAACTGTGGCGTGCACTATACACTACTCCTTTGTATATAGTGTACATATGTGTAAACAGCACTTTGTTATACTTGGTGAAGGAAAAGACAAAAGTCTTATATAATCACAATTACTTGGTGAAGGAAAAGACAAAAGTCTGGAATTAATCTAACTGATTTTTAAATGAAATACAATTTCAATACATCTTCTACTGTGTTTCTTTGCTCCAAGCTCCCTTTTACACTCAGGTTAACAGGCCATTGAACCTGAGGTTGTAATATGGACCTTACATACATGGCTCAAAGGTGGAAGTAAAACATAGCCAGGTAACACCACTTACAATTTAATAAACACATTACAAGTGTATCTGAAATTGTTTATACCAAAAAAAAAAAATTTCTAGTAGCAATCATTAATATAGCACGCCTGGCTTACTGATGTTAAAACTACCTCCCACATAGTTCCCAAGGAACTCCATTGCTTTCCATACTGAAGTTTAAGTGCCTTGATCCATTCCTGCTTTGGGATGCTCCTGAGACCTTCCAAATCCCAGATTACAAGCCTGGTCTGATCTTCCAGGACTATAGTGTTCAAGGTCTCTCTAGCACTATCTCCTCTCCTCAGTATCTCTGGTGGATCTCTCCTACTATGGAGGTATATCTTTGGGGTGCCTGGTTGCTGCTAAACCCTAAAAGAATTTTTCAGGTTTAGTCACAAAATACACAAGCAAGAACTTCTACAAACAAAAAAAAAGATCTTGAAAAAGAATATAAGAAAGGAACATAATTAACAAATTATCAAAGCAATAAAAATGGCATATCAAAAATAATTCCCCTATAAACTGAAGATTTTACATAACTAAAACAACTGAATTACAGTAAACAAACAGTATAACTTAATACAATTATAATACACAAAAGAAAGAATGAACATATATGTATGCACACAATAACATGAAACATAGGCTAGTATGAATTAAGACAGGAAAATAAAATAGTGGTACAGGATAGCAAAAACACAGGTAAGCTAGGTTAAGTTAAGTTACATGTGACAGATAAATAAGTAGTAGATATTTAAAAAAAGAGTATTAGCATAAAAGATAGGTTAGGAAAGTTATAGGTTAGAAATAAGAAGTACAGTGGTAGATCACATGGGTCAAAAATAAGTCATTACACCTTAAATTATCATTATTCTTACAATTTACTCTAATCATACAATATACAGGTATCATTTAACAATCATAATAAGGCAAGTTATAAGGCATACACAGTTAATAGCCCTGGCTTAGAGTGACACAAGATATGCGGCTGTAAGCTTGTTCCTCCAATGGCTATAACACAAAAAGACTGCCTTTTTACAATACTTGAGCATCTCTACTTATCTCCCTTAACATAAGATTATGAACTCACTTGTTAGCAGAAGTACAATCAATATAGAAGTTGAAAAAGGCTTCTTAAGCTGACAAAGGTGTGAGAGGGTTATGGGAACTCTTCCTCGTGTTCCCTCCCTTGTTTGAATAGCACTCCCTCTCATGTACACAAACTCTTTACAAATTTCTACAAAAGAGCTCAACTTGCCTCTATAAACCTTATTTCTACTCACAATAATTATTACAATTATTATTTTCTAATACTAGAAAAATAATCAGACACAAAAAAATGTACTTTATACACTATATTACAGATTAACAAAAATTCTAGAAGACATATTGGAACATACACGAATTAGAACAACAGAATGTGAGGTGGGAATGAAGTGGAAATGTTTTACAGTATCTTCTACATAAATAGTAATAATCACAATATTATCAATAATAATCATGAAAATTTTCTGAAGCTCATCACTAAAAATTTATACACCACATGTGACCCATTTAATCAGGGAAGGGGTTACTTTATTACATAAGAGCTAGAGCTCGGTCCCCACGTGTCTTCAAAATACTTGCCTGGGAACCAAGAATCACAGAGGCTTCCCGACGTACTGTGGATATTCATCTCTGGCCCAGGCCCCACAGTAAGATAATACCTTGCATTTCTCTTAGTAAAGCTGGCCAGCGATATTTGGAGGAAGGTGGGATTATTTGAGCTGTGGGTTATATGACGAACGCCCACTATAAGGTAAAAATTGTGGGCAATTCCACCTTAAGTATTAGTCTAGAAGCTAGTGTCACTTACTGCATATATAGCTTAGGGGATATCCTTTGAAACCAGGAACTCTGAGATGCAGGCAGGACACTAATATCACTTGAATTCTTGCAGATTAAGGTCTTTCCCTAACATGGTGTTTGGAGGGGTTAAGGCTTAGGGAGTCTGGAAGACTAGGAGACATTTCTTCTCTATCAAATAAGTTCACCCCCTTTTTAGTCGTGCATGTAGGTGGGGAATTCTTGCAGCTGCAGTTATTTAGAAATCTGAGAGGAGCGTCTCAGAGTGTCGGTGTCAACAGTGCTTGCCAGGGGCAGCTTACAAGGAGGCAGTCCCAAAAACAAATTTCTACAATCTGATGAGAAAATTCGTTCAGCAATGAGTCATTACTTGTCGAGAGGCAAAGTAGGACTTGACGAATCAAAGCTAACTGAGATTATTACGTTCCGAGACACTGGTAGTTATCTTACTTTGTTAAGAGAAAAGTACTGCCTTTAATTAACTAATGATACTTATACCAATATAGATGTATTGTTAGAAGCCTATGGAGGGCTGTTACTAAGGTACCTCTTCCCTAGTACTTTGAAACAAGTTATTATACTGGTTATATTTCAGTGGGTATTTCAGTGGTGCATTTCCTATCAGGTCAGTGGACTTGTTATAGGGAACGATATCCTTCAAGCTGGTATTTGTAAGGAACCACTTGTGATTGATAATACCACTGAGATAATTATGCCATTGAAGCTTGTGAAAGAAGCCTATATTATTCCCTCTCAGTGCAATAACTCGTGCTATGTCCCAAAATACAACAACAACCATCCTTGTCTCCTGCTGGTTAGTTGATGATAATGACTTGGGGTTGAATATGTTGTTTAGTGATTCTCTGCACCCAGGATCACTAGCACTGACTCCCCCCTACCTAATCAGCCTAGTCAGGACACAACTGATGTTAAGATTCTAAATCATGACGATTTAATCAAGGATCAGTTTGTTGATCAGTCTTTGGAAAGACTGAGAGATATAGCAGTTACTGAGAGTGAAGCAAAGGATCTCGATAATTGTTACTATTACAGTAAAGGTGTACTAATGGAGAAAAGTACAAGTCAGATATCAGCTGATAGTGCTTCCACCACAGTCAAGCATCTTGTTGTTTTACCAGTTACATTTCGTGAGCAAGCTCTTGATTTTGCTCATAATAGTCCCATAGGAGGACATTTGGGTGTCAGGAAGACACTAGGTAAACTGGCAAAACATTTCACTTGGCCGAAAATGAGGGACACTGTTGCTGATCATGTGCGACATTGCCACATCTGTCAGGTGACAAACAAGCCCGCGCGCACACCTCCACTTACTGATAAAGCAAGTAATGTTAAGAATATGATTTTACAGTACCCTGAATTGTTTAGTGATGTTCCAAAGCGATGTACTCTGGGAGTACATGATGTAGATGTACAGGGGCTTTACCTATTAAGCAATCACCATATAGAATGAGTCAAACAAAACATAGAGCATTGAGAGAAGAAGTTGACTTTTGTTATCTCATGGACTTATTGAGCGCAGTAAATGTCCATGGGCTTCACTGTGTATATTAGTGCCCAAGCCTGATGGTAGTTTCAGGATGTGTACTGATTACCGGAAAGTGAACTCTGTCACCTTGCCTGAAGACCTGATTGATCGTGTGTCAGGGCACAGAATGTTAGTCGTTTAGATCTCTTATGAGGATATTATCAAGTCTACAAACACTGAACGTGCTCAAGAAATATCTGCTTTCACTGTTCAAGATGGATTGTTCAACTATCTCGTCACTCCATTCAGCTTATGTAATGCTGTTCGTCATTCCAACGTATATTATGAACGAGTTGACCTGCAACTTAGACGGAGTAGAAGCCTATCTTGACGATTTAGTGGTGTACAGTGACTAATGGGAACAACACTTGACACATCTCAGAGCTTTGTTTGAGAAACTGGCACATTACAACTTCACTGTTAACTTGGCTAAGTGTAGTTTTGGTCAAGCCAAGATTACCTATCTAGGGTTTGTATAGGCCAAGGTGAGGTTGCTCCTATAGATGTTAAGGTTCGTGCTACTGCTGCTTATCCAGTGCCACAGGATAGGAAGGTGTCCAAGATTCCTGGGTATGGCAGGTTATTATCGCAGGTTCTGTCCTAACTTTGCTCAAGTCGCTGCTCCTCTCACTGAGCTCACTAGTAGCAAAGACCAGTTCATCTGGACTCAAGATTTTCAGACTCATTTACAAGGTTGAAGCGCTTGCTTTCCTCTGCTCCAGTTCTGCAGAGTCCCCTAACAGTGGTGTATTGCGGTACTGATCCAAAAGTCAACATCCACTGACATACTGCATCCTATATGTTACTATTTCTCTAAACTCAAACAACATCAGAAAAAATATGCCACTATTGAAAGAGGCTCTAGCTCTTGTGGTGTCGTTAGAGCATTTTGACATATATTTGGGCACTTTTCCTCATAAAATGAATGTATTTTCTGACCACATCCACTCACCTATATAAACACAATGAAGAGTATAGAGATGTAGATGAATGGTTCAGAGAACCGACAAGTTATAAATTAGACACATATGCAACACTTGGGTATCTTTATTGAGGGAAACGTTTCGCCACACAGTGGCTTCATCAGTCAATACAAAGTAGAAAGAGTAAAAATGCTAGGATAATAAGGTGGGCTCTCAGAATCCAGCCTTACTCAATAAGTATTAAACATATCAGTGGTCTTTGTAATGCAATGCTGACGCTCTGTCGCATCTTTAATTATAATTGATATATTTAAATTAACATTTTTGTGCCCAAAATACTTAAGTGTTACTTGCTACTTTGATTTAAATTAAGTAAAGTAAGGTAATCTCTATTTAGCCAATGTAAATATTTGTAACTCATGTCTAATAACTATTTTTTTGTGTTATATATGTGGTGTAGGAAGGATATAATTAGAGAGAAGCTGAGTGTTGAGTGTGTAGAGTTTGGTGGGCGATCCTAGTGGCTGAGTGAGTGGCAGAGCAGACAGCTCCACAGCGCCACCCCCACCCTCACTACAATCCTTATTCTCTCAAGCTTCTGCATGCAGTTACCCAGTACCTCATGTATGCTGCTACACATTCCACTACCACTGTTATTAGAGTGGAATGTCGTTCTCTCCTGAGACTGCTGTCTTGTATGCAGTCATCACCACTACTATCGAGCCACAGAAATGCTATGCCGCATTCTATGTTGCATATGGTTCTCTGAACCATTCATTTACATCACTAAGGAATCTTATGAGGTCATATTCATTAGATATTTCATTACATGGGACCTGTGGCTGATATTCTTACTGTGAGTTTCAATAATGATGGTGAATGACATTACACTGGTTATCATACAACATTCATTTGGTACATCTGAGTTACAGTACCATGCACATAATAAGTAAGGAAGTAATAAGGGTAGATATTGGTAAGAGATACATTAAGGACAGTCTTGAAATACAAACAGCTAATATTAGTAAGTTTATTCTGGTACACATAAATACCTTTTCATCCTCCTGAGGAAATATTAATGCAGTTTATTCTTATAATCAAATTTAAATTTTCTTAACTTACATGAGGAATATTTTTATAATTTTCCTGCAATAAGTGTGTGAATATTGAAAAATATAATAGTGTTTATGTAATGTTGTGTCCCATGTTGGTGTCCCATGTTAGTGACCCATGTTGGTGTCCCATGTTGGTGTCCATGTTGGTGTCCCATGTTGGTGTGCCCATGTTGGTGTCCCATGTTGGTGTCCCATGTTGGTGTCCCATGTTGGTGTCCCATGTTGGTGTCCCATGTTGGTGTCCCATGTTGGTGTCCCATGTTGGTGACCCATGTTGGTGTCCCATGTTGGTGTCCCATGTTGGTGTCCCATGTTGGTGTCCCATGTTGGTGTCCCATGTTGGTGTCCCATGTTGGTGTCCCATGTTGGTGACCCATGTTGGTGTCCCATGTTGGTGTCCCATGTTGGTGACCCATGTTGGTGTCCCATGTTGGTGTCCCATGTTGGTGACCCATGTTGGTGTCCCATGTTGGTGACCCATGTTGGTGTCCCATGTTGGTGTCCATGTTGGTGTCCCATGTTGGTGTCCCATGTTGGTGTCCCATGTTGGTGTCCCATGTTGGTGTCCCATGTTGGTGTCCCATGTTGGTGTCCCATGTTGGTGACCCATGTTGGTGTCCCATGTTGGTGTCCATGTTGGTGTCCCATGTTGGTGTCCCATGTTGGTGTCCCATGTTGGTGTCCCATGTTGGTGTCCCATGTTGGTGTCCCATGTTGGTGTCCCATGTTGGTGTCCCATGTTGGTGTCCCATGTTGGTGTCCCATGTTGGTGTCCCATGTTGGTGCCCATGTTGGTGTCCCATGTTGGTGTCCCATGTTGGTGTCCCATGTTGGTGTCCCATGTTGGTGACCCATGTTGGTGTCCCATGTTGGTGTCCCATGTTGGTGTCCCATGTTGGTGTCCCATGTTGGTGTCCCATGTTGGTGTCCCATGTTGTGTCCCATGTTGGTGTCCCATGTTGGTGTCCCATGTTGGTGTCCCATGTTGGTGTCCATGTTGGTGTCCAGTTGGTGTCCCATGTCTGGAAACCTTGCAGTTCTTATGCATTAGTTCATTTATTAATCCATTTCAGTAATCCATTCAGTTCATTTCATGACATTCCTTCTACCACATTCATAATGTACACTTCTCACCTCTTCATACACTCTACACTTCATAACTTCATACAATTACACTTACATCACATCAGTAACTTACACTTCATACACCTACACTTCATACACCACTACACTTCATACACCACTACACTTCATACACCACTACACTTCATACACCTACACTTCATACACTCTACACTTCATTCACTTACATTCATACACTTTCATACACTCTACACTTCATACACGCTACACTTCATACACTACACTTCATACACTCTACACTTCATACACTCTACACTTCATAACTCTACACTTCATACACTACTACACTTCATACACTACTACACTTCATACACTACTACACTTCATACACTACTACACTTCATACACTACTACACTTCATACACTACTACACTTCATACACTACTACACTTCATACACTACTACACTTCATACACTACTACACTTCATACACCACTACACTTCATACACTACTACACTTCATACACTACTACACTTCATACACTACTACACTTCATACACTACTACACTTCATACACTACTACACTTCATACACAACTACACTTCATACACCACTACACTTCATACCACCTACACTTCATACACTACTACACTTCATACACGACTACACTTCATACACTACTACACTTCATACACTACTACACTTCATACACGACTACACTTCATACACTCTACACTTCATACACGCTACACTTCATACACGCTACACTTCATACACTCTACACTTCATACACGCTACACTTCATACACTTCTACACTTCATATACTCTACACTTCATACACGCTATACTTCACACTCTACACTTCATACACATACACTTCATACACGCTACACTTCATCAGCTACACTTCATACCGCTACACTTCATACACGCTACACTTCATACACTCTACACTTCATACACGCTACACTTCAGACACGCTACACTTCATACACTACACTTCATACACGCTACACTTCATACACTTCATACACGTTACACTTCATATACTCTACACTTCACACACGCTACACTTCATATGTATGGGTTGTACTTATAACGGCTGTTCACGTGATTTCCAACCTCTGCCCATGTGATCTGGCATCAGCCAATGATAGGCCTGCCTTTTGAATGCCTCTGCGCCAGGCGGCCTAGAGCCTTAGTTAACACCCAGACTCAGTGCAGGACACACACAGGCATAGGCTCTCAGCTCCCATATCTCCAACGCCTCATTAAACGCTACCAAAACCCAAGCTCATCGTCTGTTAATATTACCAAATCTATGAAAAGAACCCCACAACACAAATGGTGACAGCTTGTGGGCCTAGATTTTGTGTAATCTGTGCAGATTTAACAAGTAGAGGAAGAGCCGGTGTGACTGCCTCGAGCGTCTCCCAGACCAGCGTCATACCAACCGTTAACCCACAACTTCCCTCATCGGTGTCGTCATCCAAGACTCTTCTGAAGCAGTGTCTCCAGTCTTCTGGCTTCTAATTGCAAGTAAACCTCCGAAGAGTTGATCTGGGTTTTGCAATTAAGCCAACAAGTAAGCCAGTTTATGGGAAGAGCCTAAGCCAAGCCTGCAGTCATCCAGTCTGTCTCTTGTCATCCATCCTGCATCTCATTGCTGTGTGCAAGTAAGAGCATTCAGGTTCACAGTCCTAAGAGCTAAGCCAGCTTCTTCAGGAAAGCCAGATATACAAGTAAGCCAGTCGTTTCTTCAGCAAGCCAGTTCCTTGCAGTATTGTCTCCACTCGCTCTGTGCTACAAGTTAGACGCTTGTCAGAGTGATATTCACCATTCCTGTGGCTTATTGTACAAAAGCCACCTGGGTTAGTTGTCCCCAGGCCGTGAGAATTTTTGTACTGGCCGGACCCGTGACGTCATCGCCCACCGCCAGCCAGTCAGGCAGCAGTGACGTCATCCACGCGCGCGCCACTCACCACCCGCGCTAGTATAAACAAAGATACCACCTGCTCACACTACTCTCGACCAGCCAATATTTTTGTGGTATTTTCTACCCTATCTGGGGTACCAGCAGCATTGTTTCTGGCTCACATAGCAAGTCGAGAGTGTCTTCCTTCATCCCAGAGCGCCAACGTAAAAGCTTGCTGTGTGAGTTCTTCGGAAAGCGCATTTCTCCAAGTCTGTCAGCAGTCAACGACCAGGAACATATTCTCGCCACCTACACTCGTCGTTTATTCATCATTAGACTCTATTCTATTATAGACATTCGTGTGTGTGAGACATTTAAGCAGTGAATTTTCTTAGTGACATTTAAAGACTTGTGTTTCAGTTTCGTGTAAATTTATTTCAAATATTTTTTCAGTATTCCATGTGCTTCGTGTCTCATTTTTATCTATGTCCTTTGTGTAATTTTCTGATCCTGCAGTAAGTACGTTGTGTGCCAATTTTTATTGTTTTTGTGTGCAGTATAACATTGTTTTCCTTCCAGTTTATCAGTGAAGTATTTGATTTATTCGTTATTATTGTTGTGTGTGCATTAATTCCCTGTCCTTCATTTTTCTCCCAGTGCATTCCCTTGTGTTTTTATGCAGTGTCTATGCATAGTTCCTTATTGTTTATGCCCCAGTGTTCCTAGTTGCATATTTCATTTTTCTGTGTGCCATTCAGTGTGTCCCATTAAATTTTTTGTGCCAGTATCTCACATGTTTTAGTTCAACAGACAATTTATATTTTTGTGTCAACCTGTGCCTCAATTTTTTAAAAATTTTCCAGAATCTGTTCATTGAATATATTTTGTCTGAAGCAGCAAGAACTATCTCTTTATACATGTTTTTTTACATACAAGATCTTATTGCATAAACTACCACATTCACTGACTGAATCTTGTTGTGTTGTGTATTCTCCTGCAAAACTGTAAGTTTTTTTTAACCTTTATTTCAGTTCATGTTCAGTTACATTACAGTTGCAGTATACACATGCCCCCAGTGACCATGACTTCCTTTGGAGGTCCGGAGCTGGGTGGTACGGTTACAGTGTCAATATAGTTTCCTTCGTGATCCTGATAGTTCCTTACCGACTGAAAGGCAGTATCTAGCTCTTGAGCAATGTGTTTGTTCTCACAGCTTGTATCAGAGAGTTATAACAGTTCTGCGGAATGTGAAGTTCAAAGTCAGTCCTGATAGCTTTGTGCATTATGTATTAACGTAGCCGAGCGGTCAAGATACTGGTATTACTGTCACTCCTGTCTGGAAGTCAGTCCCTACAATATCTTGCATGCAAGATAGCGTTCAGATGCCTAGGGTGCCGGAGGTATCCCGGACCGCCTTGAGTACTGAGTCTATCCTTGCAATGTTGCTAGTTCAAGTGGTAGTTCCTCTCCAGGGGACGCTTTGTTGAAGAAAGACTACTTGAATGAGTTATAGCATCTCTCGCTGATGCAAAAGTAATTGCAGAAAGCCGTTTCTGTTGCTAGTGTATTCACTAGAGTGCCAGTTGTTGTCCCTCGTGTTCCAGATAGTGTTCTTTCCAGTTGACAGTAAGTCCTTTGCAGAGTAAAGTGTCGTGTGTCGAGTAATTATTACCTGCAGTAAGAGATAGTGAGAGCCATTCTCCTTTGCTCATACTTTGTGTTATTGAGCTATCTATTTTACCCGGGGAGAGTCCTTCCACTCCACCGTGCCGTTCATTCCTCCAGTAGGAAAGTGTTCCCAGTTCTTAGTGAATAAAGAAAACTCAGTTTAAGAGATTATTTGCATTTGCTAGCCGAGTCCTTACTAAGGCTGAACGCAATTTTACAGTATGCAAATCCAATGTAGTTGCTGATGCTTTGTCGCGTCATGTCAGTGTAGTAACTGCCGATCCTCCATTTAGTACTGAGGATGTAAAGACTGCTAAAGACAAGACCCCTTGTGGTCTGGTGTGGTTAGATTCCTGCTCCAGAAAGACCTTATTCTCTCTGTGAAGCAACCAGCACCCATTAGTGACTTTGTTATGAACCAAGAATTACTGTATCGCACTACCGAGTTGGGTAATCCTAGTAGAAGAGTATACCAATTAGTAATTCCACAGTCACTAGTGAAAGTAGCCTTGCAGCTAGTTCACGATGTACCAGATGTTCAGCAATGCCAAAACTCGATCAAAAGTTCGTTTGTCCTTATAGAGTAGTCGAACATATTAACGGCAACAAGTATAAAGTTAGAGAAATTAGCACGGGTCAGTTTAAAGATTCGCATTTAGATCATATGAAGTTAGTATGCGATGATGTTGACGAAGTCACTGACACCCCTGACAATCAGATAAGTGAGACAGAATCTGATATTTCTCCTGTTGCTGTACCCTCTACCTCTAATGATCAGACAGATCAACCTGAATGTCGTTATTCCCTACGTACACGACAAGTGTTAAGAAATCCTAAAGTATCATTTGTAGATACCAGTGTAGATCCTCCTCAATCAGAAGTTGAGTTACCTATTGTAACAGAGTTTGATCCACCCAGAGATGATAATTATACAGCCTATATCAATCTCACCCTAGCAGAGTTGGGGTTAAAAGTAACTAACCTGTATAGATAAATATGTAGTAAGCGTTTAACTGTGTGTTATAATATCTACTTAGTATTACTCAAATTTTTTTTTTTGTGTGTTCACGTTCTCTCCGAGTTCTGAGAATTAACAGTATAGATTTGTGTGCACCATATCTACCTTGTCTGTTAATCACTACCCTCTTGTAATTTATTTCCTCAGAATTCGTAGATCACATGAAGATAGTTCGATCGAACAAAATTATTTTTTTATCTCTTTTATCATGATTTTCTAGAATGAGCTCATTTAATTAATTCCTATGTATCATGATGCATCATATAGTAATGTAGATTATTCCGTCACGATAATATCCATGTGAAGTATAATGTTCAACTGTTGTGTACTTTGACATTGTATAGAATCAGTTGAGAGTTGTTGCCTGTTGTCCTTAGTTTGTATAGTTGTATGTCGAGACGCCATACGTAGCATGCCCGAGCTGTACGGGTTGTACTTATAACGGCTGTTCACGTGATTTCCAACCTCTGCCCATGTGATCTGGCATCAGCCAATGATAGGCCTGCCTTTTGAATGCCTCTGCGCCAGGCGGCCTAGAGCCTTAGTTAACACCCAGACTCAGTGCAGGACACACAGGCATAGGCTCAGCTCCCATATCTCCAACGCCTCATTAAACGCTACCAAAACCCAAGCTCATCGTCTGTTAATATTACCAAATCTATGAAAAGAACCCCACAACACACATACACTCTACACTTCATACACGCTACACTTCATACACTTCATACACGCTACACTTCATACTTACACTATACAGCACACTTCATACACTCTACACTTCATACACACTACACTTCATACACTTCATATATCTACACTTCAATACTCTACACTTCATACACGCTATACTTCATACACTCTACACTTCATACACACTAACTTCATACCTACTTCATCACTTCATACAGCTACACTTCATTTAATCTACACTTCATACACGCTAACTTCATACACTTCATACACGCTACACTTCATACACCTACACTTCATACACTCTACACTTCATACACGCTACACTTCATACACCTACATTCATACAGCTACACTTCATACATAAACTTCATACACTCTACACTCATACACGCACACTATACACTTATCATACCTCTACACTTATACACTCTACACTTCATACACTCTACACTTCATACTACTTCCATCACTTACACCTACATCAACATCACTATACATTACACTTCATACACCTACACTTCATACACCTACACTTCATACCTCTACTCATACCCTACACTTCATACACTTACACTTCATACCTCTACACTTCACCAAGATACACTTCATACACCTTATACACTCATACCCTACTTCTACACTTCATACAGCTACACTTCATACACGATAATTCATACACGTCTAACTTCTGTCATACATACACTTTACACTTCACTTCAACACTTTGCACTTTCTCTACAGCTTCTATACAGCTACTCATGTGCACACTCATACCTACTTCTACACTCATACACTCTTTAATTTCATACACTCTACACTTCATACATCACTATAAGATACTTCATACACCTTACCTTATACACTACTTCATACACTACTCATACATTAATTCCTATATTCATATCACTCTAATAATAATTATTCACAATATCTACCTACACTTCATCACTGTAGCACTTCATACACTTTCAACATAAGTATCATCACTTCACTTCATACATGCTACTTCATACACGCTACACTTCATACACGTTACACTTCATACACGCTACATTCATATTCACACTTCATCATCTACACTTCATAACCTACCTTCATCACGCTACACTTCATACACTCAGACTTAACAGCTACACATACCTACTTCATACACGCTACACTTCATACTGCTACACTTCATACAGCACATTCATGACAGTACATTCTTCATACACTACTACACTTCATACACTACTACACTTCATACACTACACTTCATACACGACTACACTTCATACACGACTACACTTCATACACGACTACACTTCATACATCTTATACACACTTCAATATACACGCTATTCACACTTCATACACTTCTACAGCATTCTACACCTACACTTCATACACGCTACACTTCATACACTACACTTCATCATACACTTCATACACGCTACACTTACTTCATACACGCTACACTCATACATCACTTCATACACCTACACTTCATACACTATCATACACTTACATCATCAGCTACACTTCATACACTACTTCTACACTTCATCATCACGCTTAACACTTCATACACTCTACACTTCATACAGCTTACACTTCATACTACTCTACTACTTCATACACAGCTACACTTCATACACCTACACTTCATACACGCTACACTTCATACACCTACACTTCATACACTTACATACACGCTACACTTCATACACTACATTACACGCTACACTTCAAAACACTACACTTCATACACGCTACACTTCATACACGCTACACTTCATACACTTACATACATGCTACACTTCATACACTACATACACGCTACACTTCATACACTCTACACTAAACACTTCTACACTTCATACATGCTACACTTCATACATTTACACTTCTACACTTCTACACTTCATACACCTACACTTCATACACTACACATACACTTCTACACTTCATACACGCTACACTTCAACATTTACATACACTACATTCATACATTACATACACTGCTACACTTCATACACGCTACACTTCATACACGCTACACTTCATACACCTACACTTCATACATTTACATACATCTACACTTCATACATTTACATACTCTACACTTCACATTTACATACACGCTACACTTCATACATTTACATACACGCTACACTTCATACATTTACATACACGCCACACTTCATATTTATATACACGCTACACTTCATACATTTACATACATGCTACACTTCATATTAATTACACTTCGCATTACATACATGCTACACTTCATACATTTACATACACGCTACAATTTCATACATTTACATACATACACTTCATATATTTACATATAATATAATTACTACATTTACACATGCTACACTTCATACATTTACATACATGCTACACTTCATACATTTACATACATGCTAATTTATACATTTACATACATTTTACACTTCATACATTTACAGGCTTACACTTCATACATTTACATACACGCTACACTTCATACATTCTACATACATGCTACACTTCATACATTTACATACACTACACTTCATACATTTACATACATGCTACACTTCACATTTACATACATACTACACTTCATATTTACATACATGCTACACTTCATACATTTACATACATGCTACACTTCATACATTTACATACACGCCACTTCATATTTACAAGCACGCATACTATACATTTACATACACTACACTTCATACATTTACACATACACACTTCACATTTATATACACGCTACACTTCATACATTATACATGCTACACTTCATACATTTACATACATGCTACACATCATATATTTACATACATGCTACACTTCATACATTTATACACACTACACTTCATACATTTACATACACACTACACTTCATACATTTACATATATGCTACACTTCATACATTTACATACATGCTACACTTCATATATTTACATACACGCTACACTTCATACATTTACATACATGCTACACTTCATACATTTACATACATGATATACTGCCTACATATCCTGTAGAACGTGATAACAGCTGTGTTTCGGCCTCCTGTTTGGTCAGATTGTCCTGAAACCTCATACACTTCTACCTCTCTCTGAGTGCTTAATTGTTTGCAGCTGCTGAACCTCCTTAAAACCTCGCATTACCTTTCTATGGGGGCTGATCAGAATCCCCTTCGCTGCATATCTCTCCGGCCTTACCCATCAAATTTCATTATGGCATTCAGATACCCGGCAGCCTCTCCTGCCACTCTTTCAGCCTAATCCCATCCATCACCAGGATTACGCCATGCCTTGGTGCTGTCCTTCCTGGTTGAGAGCCTTCATGTAGGAAGGCTGCAATATCTCCGATCTTGTCCGAATGTCGTGATGTACTACTGTGACCACCAAGGTGGAACGCTCATGACCCTCCGCAATCCTTCCATGTATAGGGATTACACACAGATAAAGCAGTAGACGTCAGCATTTGTTCGGTTTCCTGTTTACTGCCCTTTTCTTTCGTCTGTATTCACTTTGTTTTCCTTCAGCTTCCGCCTTTGGTGTTCATGTGGTCTCACCTTTTCCTCTGCCCTTGGGAAGTTCCTGCTGTCCGTGTCTGTTCTATTTTCACTTGCCGCGAAGCTTCCACCCGCTCTACGGCGGCTTCTCGCTCTTCTAGACCATTTCCTTGCTTCATTCCCATGCTATCGCAAGAGTGTAGCACCATGGTTCAAAGTCATCTGATCATGTCGGATTCGCAGCAAGTTTCCGGACAGCGCCATACGAGGTATCTATTACCTCGGCTAGCATATTTAGGGCTGAATTGTATGCCATTCTTTTGTGGCATCATCTGTAGGTTGCATCCATGCCTGTATCACCATTTATGGTCGCTTCAGACTCCACAGCTTTTACAGGCTATCCGTGAAATTGATACACCTCACCCTCTAGTTCTTCGTATCCACCTTTTGGTTACGCCCGTATCTTTAGCAAGCATAAAGATATTGTCTTTTGCTGGGTCCCTGGGTCATGTTGACGCACAGGGTAATGAACAGGCAGACACTGCCAAGGCTGTCAGCAGTACATGACCTTCCAGTTTCATGTAGAGGTGTTCCTTTCACGGACGGCTTTAAGTGTCATTGCTACTCTACCTTCGCACCTCGTTGGCAACAACGCTTGTCTGACCTGCTGAATAACAAACTTCATTCTATTAAACTGTTATAGGTTTCTGGCCTCTTCTTTTTGTCACTACTGCCGAGGCTGGGAGACTACACTCCCGTCTCGCATCGGCCACAACTCGCCTTACTCACGGGTACCTCATGGAGAGGCTCCTCGCTCCCTCTCTGTGAGCATTGTCAGGTTCCAGTGTCTGTTCGACATATCCTGTTGGACTGCCCACTTATCAACGAGCACGCAGAATTTACCTCCAACCCATGTCTTCGCCCATGGCCCTTTCACTTCCTTCTTGCAGATGGACCTTCCTTTTTAATCCTGACTCTCATTGACTTTGACAGAAACTGACTTACTACACAAACTCTGAAGATTATACTCTAGCACTCCTCAGTCCCTTCTACCCATTTGCTACTCACCCCTGCACTATCCACCGTCATCTTGCACTCCATACCCTACCACCGTCCATCTCCTTACAACCCACTCTCCCTGCATCCTACACACCTGCAGCGCTGTATAACTCCTTGTTTAGCGCTTCTATTTGGATTATAATAATAATATTGTTCTATGATATATATCACATTATATAATGACTATTACCTTCTGGACACTTACTTTAGCGCTGAAGCTGTGTATGATCAAATGGTTGAGTCAGGGTAAGGCAGTCAAAATGACATATTATACCATTATCACTCACTCACTGGGCGTCAACCTGTCAACACATGCAAATTCATGCTTTCCCAAACTCCTCTCCCTCCTTCAGCTTCCATTCTTCCTCTTCATTCCTTTCTTTACTTATTTCATTCCTTCCTTCCTCTCATTCTTCCTTCCTGCCTTCCCTTTCTTCCTCTTTCATTTATTCCTTTTCCTTCCTCTCATCTTCCTCTCTTCTTCCTCTCTCATTCCTTCCCTTTTCTTCCTTCCTTCCTTCATGTATCCTGGGCATTGTTTTCTACTCACAAACTCCTCAAACCATGAAATTCATCTTCAGAGCATATCAACTGTGTTAGAGCTATCACTGGGGAAGAGTGTCCCAGATTCGGGAGTCTGGTATTTCTTACCAGGCATGCTGAACATGGACTACTGAAATGGCTTTTCCCACAATGCACCACTGGCTGCCCGATTTTATACTGACCACACAGACCCATTCCCTTCTCACATGTGGGCCTACCAGCTTTCTCCCACTTGATTTGAGGCCGTTAGAATTTAGGCGTATAGATACGTCCGAAACAGTGGCTCTGTAAGACGGGAGCATATACGATCTAAACAGTCAAAGGGTTAATGGTATTCTTCTGTGCTGCACCCCAACCCCTACCCCTTTGCAGGTCCTTCAATTTCTTTGCCACTCCTTTACCTGCCTCTCTCTACAGCTCCTGATAACTCCGATGATGACACCCTGCTTATCGACCACCCGCTTAACCCTTTCATGGTGTCCAGACCCCTCTGGATCTGAAACTTGTCCACAGGATCCAAGAATTTAAAAAAACATTTTTTCTTATGAAATGGTAGAATCTTTTCTGAAGGTAATAAAACGAAATGTACGAAATTTGATGGAAAAAGTGATGAAATTACACTAGTATTGCAAATTTTTCTTATGTCAACGATATTTACGCATCAGGATTTGCCCACTTTGACTCCCCATTTGTAGACCACCATGATTATTCCAGTCAACCAAATTCTTAGCTAATTGCTAGTATTACCTAATACCCGTGATCGAAAATTGGTAATTCCGGCCACCAGGCGTAAGCCCAAAATATTCCAATTTCTGCAATTGGGTCCATGAATAAACAATGCAGGACTTCCTTGCAGGCTGTACATTTCTGTTTATTAGTTATGTTTCAGGCTTTATAAATGAATTCCATTTGGATTTTTTATTCACAATGAATTTTTATTGGACACCAAAAAACAGATTTACTGTTATGCAATATTGTAATAATTGTATAAATAATATCACTGCATTCGTGAATCCACATTAGACCCACCAGCTAACGTGTAGACATCATTTGTTTACTCTGAACATCGGCAAAATTCAACATTTCATTACTTTGAGCTCAGTTTAAAGCCAATTTCAGTAATAAAACCAATCAAAATCATCTCCATTTCTGTAATAGACTTCCATTCTATCAAACGAGATGAAGAACCATGAATAAAATCGTAAAAAGATGAAAATACACCGTGAACTCTATTATTTTAATCCAAAAACACGGTTGCAGTTTTTTTTCTTATAATGCGTGCTGCAGGATTTTTGTTTTGTTTATGGTATAATACTACTACATAAATGTATTCTCTCACATTTGAAACCCAAATTGATCACCACAGCTATATCTATTTCTGTGGCGTAGAACTACGGCTTTTATCCTGGTTTTCTCAGTTACAGAGTTATTAGGATAGACCAAAGGGTTAATCCCTTTGAGGGTCGAGAGGCCCTCTCCCAAACTTGTTCTCATAGGTTGAAAAATTTTCAGTAAAAAAAATATTTTTTTCTTATGCAATGATAGAGAATCTTTTTCCAATCATAACGCCACCAAAATTATGAAATTTGATGAAAAACTAACTGTGTTATGCTGACATTTACGCATCGGCGATTTCACTCCACTTTGAGCCGTATTTTCGGCAAATTCCAATGTTTCAGTCTACTAAAATTATAGCTATTTCGCTGGAGTTCTATTTGTTCTATCCATTGAGCATAAGAAATGCCACCTCTACTGATTTCAACTACCCACATGTGGTCAGAAATTGGCACTTGGCCACCACACAAAATTAAAAATGCTAATTTCAAAAATAGGGTCCAGAATAACGAGACAGACATTCCTGCACTCAAATAACATTTTATCTGCTCATTAGTTACATCTCCAGGCCCCTCTTACTACTTTTGCTTTCTCTTCATTTTGAATTTTATTCTCAAAAATAGAAGATTTACTGTTATGTATACAACTGTATCATTGTAGAAACAGTATAAATAATATCAGTAATTTGTGCAAGAATATTCGCCATGCCAGTTGATGTGTATTGAACGCTGTGTCAGATTGTTATTTTGAACATCGACAAAAATCGAACATTTTTGCTATGGTTTGCGCTCAGTTTCAAGCAAGGTACTTGCTCGTGAACCAATCAAAATCATCACTATTTCTGTAACATATCTTCCATTTCTATCGAATATACTCAAATAAAACTTAATACAACCAAAATACTATATTTAAAATTACCCGAAATGAGCAACAAAAACGGGTCGGAGTTTTCTTTATGCACTGCGTGCTTCAGGATTTTTTTATACTGCGCACACTGACCATGCAGACCCATTCTCTCATATGGCTCGCCAGCGTTCTTCCACCAGATTTGAAGGCACTAGAATTTAGGCGTACAAGTACGCAATCGACCCTGGCTGCACTGACGTACTAGTATGGGACCGACCAAAGTGGAGCCACGACCTGTCGTAGGAATGGAACTCTGTTGTTATGAGGAGGCTTGTATAATATGTAGTTCACTGTTACCTAAAGGATGTATGTATTGGTAAAATTAATTAAAACAAAACAAACAATTTATTTCTTTGCAAAGGTTAGAATGTGTGATTACATTACATAATTTGTTAGGTACAAAGAAAAGCCACTGATCTGTTTATAATATAGCAATATAATGGTAAATGTAACTAAACACATGTGTAAAAGTGGCATCTCCACGAGGAAAATGTTCGCAGATCGATGAGCTACATAACCAAATGGCATGAGTCTCTCTGAGCATGGCCTTTCGTGTAGAATTGGTCGACAGGTATATTATTATAATACGACTGAATAGAAGTTAAACCAGGTCATACAGCGCTGCAGGTTATTGTAGGCAGATTGCATTATAATAACTGCCTAGAAGCAACCACAGGGGTCATACAGCGCTGCAGGTTATTAAGATGTGGAGAATGGTTGTGGGAGAGAGATGATGATTAGTAGGCAGGAGTGGCAGGACGGATAGTGCAGGGATGAGGGTAGCAAGAGATCGAGGTAGAGAAGGCAGTGAGGAGGTAAGTAAAGGTGAGTAATCTTTCAGAGTTTGTGTAGTAAGTCAGGATTAAAGGAGGGGCCATCTTGCAAGAAGGGGAAGGTAAAGAAAGGCCGCAGAGCGCAAGACGTTGGAGGTAAATTCCCCTGCGTGTCTCTCGTTGATGAGTGGGTAGTCCAACAGGATATGTCGAACAGACACTGAACCTGACAATGCTCACAGAGAGGGGCAGGGAGCCTCTCCATGAGGATACCCGTGGAGTAAGACGAGTGGCCGATGCGAAGACGGAGAGGTAGTCTCAAACCGACATTGGTGACAAAGGCCAGAAACCTATACTGTTTAATAGAATGAAGTTTCTTGTTATTTAGCAGGTCAGACCAGCGTTGTTGCCAACGTGGGTACAGCACAGTACGGACCGCAAAAGGAATACCAATGAAACTGGAAGGTCACACTGCTGACCGCGCAGCAGTCTGCCTGTTCATTGCCCTGTACGTAAGCATGACCAGGACCCAACAAAAACAATATCTTTGTGCTTACAAGTTACGGCGTAACCAAAGTTGGATACGAACAGACAGGTACAGATACAGTAACTGTTTCCTTTTGTTAACACAGTTGTGCTTTGGGTTATATTTAATTTCCTACTTCTAATTGCTACAATATGTGGTAGTTCCTCACATAACATGCATCCAAACAGGTTTATGTTGAAAACCCATATTGGCATGGGAAAATGCCTATATAACATTCTATAAATTTTGTGAAAATAAGCACCAGTCCATGTGTCATGCTGAATCTTGATTCACTGTGGGAAAAACCCCCCACCTTTCATTTTTCCCTGGGTGAGACCCCCTTTTTTTTGGGGAAACTACTGTCACTCATGCCTTTTGTGTAAATAGCCTTATGCCCCAGTTTCTTCATCATTTTCCTTTTTCGGGGGGAAAAGTGAAGAAAAATTTTTGGGAGCTTTTTATCGCCCCCTCTTTTTTTTTGGGTGTTATGGGGTTTCTAGTAATGTTGGAGGGCCAAAAGAAAATTTAAAAAAATTTAAACAGTTTTTAAAAGGGGTTGGGGGATTGGGGGCTGTAAAAAAGGTGGGGGGGAAAAACTTGAACCTATAAATTTTAAAAAAATTTTGGATTCCCCCTGCCCTTCAACAGTGATTTAAAATTTTTTAGCTGTATTTGTATTACTAATACAGGGGGCCCCAACTTGTGGCATTATTTTTTTTTATTAAACACGGCCCTCCCCCACCAAGGCAGGGGGGCCCCAAAAAAAAAAAAAAAATTCTCATCATCATTCATTCTATCACTGTCTTGCCAGGGGTTTTACTTTTTCACTACAGTTAAAAAAAATGCAAAATTAACACCCCCCTTTTCCCCCTTTTAGACACTGTACTTCCCTCTCCAGGACTCAAATCGGGCCCTTTTCCGGCCCCGAACCCCCTTTTTGGTTTTTTCCCAAATTTTAAAAACGCCCAAACCCCCTTTTAAAAACCCTTTGTCTCCCTTCCCCCAACACTTTTCATGCAGGCTAAAAGTCCAACCCCCCCGCACACAAAACCCCACCCCCCCCCCCCAACCTTTTCCCAGGCCGACCCCTACCCCCCGCCTTCCATCCCCGGCATGTCCGAACCACCTAAACCCCCCCACCCCTTTTTTTAATTTTTGGTAACCGGGCCCCCCCCCCAAATTTTCCCAAAATACGAACTGGGGATTATTTTCCCAACCCACATTGCTCTGACATGGCATCTCCACTGCCTCCAGCCTTCTTGTTGCAACATCCATCCCCCGTTTCACACCCACAAAAAAAGTTTTGGATAACTACCCCATATATTTCATCTTTCTTCCATGGACAAATTTTTTTGTTTTCTAAAATTTTTAAATTTTTTGTCTTTGGTTTGGTATTTTAAACCCCTTTTTTTTCCCATAAACAAAAAAAAATGAATAAAAAAAATACAAAATAAATGTTTTCCCCCCTGTCATAATATTCTGTCTAATTTCAGTTAATTTTATTCAATTTTTTTAAAATTCACAAAATTTTTTTTCACTTTCAGAATAAGGAAAAAGGGGGTTTTTGAGTGGATGGGGATAGGTGTGAAGGGGAGGGGGAAGGGGTGGGGGGGGGTGGGGAAGATTACCTTTTTGGGGGGGCCCCGCCAGTGTGGCTGAAATAAATGATTTTTTTTTTTTTTTTTTAAAACACATCGGCATTTTCCCCAAAAGGCAGAGTAATTGAAAGGAAGAAAAACTTTCATTCACCCATCACTGTTTTTGCCAGGGGGGCCCCTGCACTAGTTAAAACCCCCCTTGGGGAAAACCCCAACCCCCTTTAAAAAAAAAACCTCCCTTTTCCCCCCTTTCCCTTTTTTCCGATTTATATTTTTCCCCACGCCCACTATAAACAAAAACACGCAGAATTTACCCCAACGGCGTTTCCCCGGCCCCCCTTTTTTTTCCCTTTCCCCCTTTTTGCAGATGGACCCTCCTTTAATCCTGACTTTCTCGTTGATTTTTTGACAGAAATTTTACCTACTACACAAACTCTGAAGATTATCCCTAGCACCCCCCTCAGCCCCTTTTCTCCCTTTTATCTTTTTGCAAAACCCCCTTTCCCCGCACTACCCAACCATCCTGCTGCACTCTATACCCTCAATCATCCATCCCCCTTTTTCAACCCATTCCCCCCTGCATCCTGCAAAACCTGCAGCCCCTGTATAGCCCCGTGGTTTAGCCCTTTTATTTGATTATCATAATATGTTCTCCAAGTCATTCTATTTCGTTCCATCCTTTTAAATGTCTGAACCCCCTCAACAAGAAGCTCCCTTTTCCCCCCACTCATGACTTTTTGAATGGATCATAAAAGTAATGTGTAAAATTATTGTCATTCATTTTCAGTAGAAACTAAATTTAAGGAAAGTAGTAAACCTTTTTTTATACAGCACCGGGGGAAAAGGGGGGGCGGGTTGGGCTTGGTCCAAGAAAGGGAAAGAAAGTCCAATTCATTGGTTTTAAAACCCTTCCCCCAGCAGCTCCAGATCATTACTGTACATTTCTTGGCAAAGGGGCCTCATCTTTCTTTATTTGCATATTTTTTTTTGCTGTCACCAGCAAGTACACTCATTGTAGGATTACATCACAAATTAAAAAAGGGGGAAAAAAAAATTCCAAAAACCCATGGGGGTCATACAACAAATTGAAAAAGGGGAGAGCCGGGTTAAAACCCAAGGGAAAGGGGGGGAAAATAAAAAAAACCATTTGGGGCATTGATTTTTCCCTTTTGGGAGGGTAATGATGAGTAGACTTTTTTTATAGAAAAAAAGGGCAAAGTTTTATTAACGGGGGCCCCTTTTCCCCCACCAAGGCGGGTTTGGGCCCCAAAAAAAAAAAAAATTTTTCACCATCATTCACTACATCCTTTTCCTTCCGGGGGGCGTGCTTACACTCCCCCCCAAAACCCCCCAAAAACATTAACACCCCTCCTTCAGAGTGCTGGCACTTACTTCCCATCCCCGGGAACGTCTGGCCTCCCCTTTTTTCCCGAAACCCTTTTAAAAAAACTTCCCTGTTTTCACCCCAACAGCCGTCATGCCCCAAAAAAACCATTTGTCTCCATTCGTCCCTACCCCAACCGCCCCCCCTTTTTGGGGGGTCCCGCGGGGAAAAAGGGGACGGTCTGAGGAATTGGGCCTCTTGGTTTTTTTCCCCAGACCAAACCCCAAACCCCCCCAATCCCCCCCCTTTAACCATCTTCCCTTTTTTCCCCCTCCTCATCCCCCCCTTTTTTCCCTTTCCCCCTTTTTTCCCTGGGAGCTTTCCCTCAGGCATTCTATTTCCCCCAGGTAGGGGAAGGGGACGAGTCCATCCCATTCCGTTTAGGTCCTTTGGGGTGGTGTATTTTTTCCCTAACTGGACGCCGGGGATGTCCCCCATCCCTCCCGGGCCCCCGGGGGGGGCCTTGGGGTTTTTTGGGCAGGGGGGATTCCCGGAGGCCCCCGGGTTCCCGGGGGGGGTGGCCGGGGGGTATGCTTTTGGGGAATCCGGCCCCCTTTTTTTTTCCGCCGAGATGGCTCGGGGGATGGGGGGGGGCTACCCCCGGGTTGCTGGTTTACGGGGTAAAGGGGGAGGGTATGGCACGGGTTCCATGCAGCATCTGAAAATACTTGGGTGTTGAGGCCTTTTTTGGGGGGGGGGATTTTCGTCCCCTTTTATTCCTCCTAGGGCTATTCCTCCACTTTCCCCCCCCTTTTTTTTTTTTTTTTTTTTTTTATTTTTTTTTTTTTTTTTTTTTTTTCTTAAAAATAAAAAAAAAAAAAGTAACCTAACCATGGGTGAGGTCCCCACCTGGTTTCCCCCCTACTGTCCACACCCCTTTCCCCTCCCCCCTCCCAATTCCCGGGCCCACACGCCCCCTCCTTCACCTTCCCCCCGCGCCCCCCCCTTTCGAAAAACCCGGAAAAAAACCCTACTGCCAGGTTCTTCCCCTTTTACTAGTTCTATAACGTGTGTGGAGGTTCATCCTCCCCCCCCATACACTACCTTCACCCCCCGTCCCCCCCCAACCCCCCTTTGAATGTTTCCCTTCTATCCCCCCCGCCCCCACTTTTTGTACATTATAGACCCCCCCATCGTTGCTCATTTTCTTCCTTTTCCCCAATGTAGTCCCCATTCTCCCTCTTTATTTCCCCAAAAACTGGAAGGGTATTAAAAATTTCGGGGCCGATGATGGCCCTTTTTTTCCCCCTGGGGTTTCCCCCTCTCTTTTTTCCCCAAACCCCCCCTTTTTTCACAACGTCCTCCTCCTTCCCCTGATTACAGGTCTTCCGTCCCCCCCACGGGGGCTTTTTTAACCCTAGTCCATAGTTTCCCCCCTGGGGCCACTTATATCTTTCTCTCCATAAATCATGGCTTATTTGGAGTGGGAAAATCCAGGCCTTTAGGGGGGAAGCCTTAGGTGTTGCTCTTCCCCTTTTTCCCCCGTTGGGGCTTTTGCAAAAACCCCCAAAATTTCAATCCACCGTTATCAGGCCCTTTTTTGGGGCCCTGTTTTGGGGTTTTATTCATCGGGTCCTTTTTTCCCATTTGGGAACCCTTTAAAAAAGTGCTCTTCTTAAAAGCACGGTGTTCCTTCCCGCCAGTCGCCCTTCTTCCTTACATTCAGCACCCGTATCCATTTGGGAAAAAGTGGTATACCCCCCTGTTTTTTATATCCCCCCTTTTCCCCGGGAACCCCCATCCCAGAGGGATTTTCGGGTTTTTTCCCTTTTAAACCCCCTTTCCTATTATTTCATTTTAACCAAAACCATTTTTTTTGGGGAGGGCCGGACGGGGCCCCCCTTGGATTTTTTGGAGGCTTTTTTTGCTTCTCCCCCCCTCCATGTTTTAAATATGGGTACTCCTCCCTTTTTTTGGGACCCCCGAACCATTTTTTTTTCCTGCATCGATCTTTCCATCTGTTTCATCTACTGCCCTTTGATTCACCTGGTCTTTTCCCCCCCCGGACTTACATGCCCCCCCATCTTTTCCCCAATCATCCTTCCCCTTTTTTTTTCCCACCCCCCCCCTTGCCCACGCTGGAAATTTTTGCCCGGGCAAAGGGCCCCCCACCCCCCATTTTATCCTTTAAAGGGGTTCCCACCCCCTCCATTGAGGGGGTTTTTTAAATATCTTTTTTGCCCTCCATTTCCCCGGCCACTTTCCCTTTTCCCCCCCAAACCCCTCGGGCAAGCACCCCCAAAAGGTGGTTTTGGGGGCCCCCCTTTTTGGGCCGGGCATTTTTGGGAAACGCTGAGGGGGCGGGTATCGGTATAAAAACCACAAAAACCCCTTTGATTTCAAGCAAAAAGAGAGCTATTGGGGGGAAAGGGGAGCAAAAACCCCTTGCTGGGATTACGTTTCTACTGTCACTTGGCTTCCCGAGGGGGCAGCCGGGAAAAAAGGGGGAAAAAAGGGGGTAAATTCCCCCCCAACCCGGCTCCTGTTTTTAGGTTGCTGGTGTCGAAAAACAAAATTTTCCCCCCACTGAATCATCTCGCCCGATTTTGGGGCCCCACCCTTGCCCTCGTTCCTTTTTTTCTAAGTCTGGGGAAAGGAAACCCCTTTAGTTTTTTTTTCTTTAAAAGGTTAAATTGCCTTTTACCCCCCGGAACGGGAGGAACACTGTTCCCGGGACATCAAAACTGGGCCAGGGGGGCTTTACATATTCGTATGCTACAGCTTTTTTCATCAGTCTGCCCCTTTTCCCTTTTTTACGGTTTTTAACTCTGGGGTCCAAGGGTTCCCCCCAAGTTGGGGGGAAATCTGCTATTGTTCTCCCTTTTAAAAACCGGGTTAGGGGACGTGATCCCTCTCACCCCCGCCCCTTCGTTTTCCCTTTTGGTTTTTCGGGGTGGAACGTCTAGTTAATGGAAAGTTTGATGTGGTTTTGAGATAAAAAGTCTTCCCCCCCTCAGTATGGCTTCCCAAGAACCGTTTTTGCCATTGACCCCTTTTTTTTCGCTTTTTGGACTTTTATTCGTAAAAATTTTTCGAATAACCAAATTTTGGGTTTTCGCTATCTTTTTTTTTTCCTTTTTAAAGGGTTTTTAAAAAAAACTTGGGGGGAAAAATATCTTTGGGGGAGGCCCACTTTAGGGCCCCCGAGGCAAATACCATTTTTTTTCTTGGGCCCTTTTTAACTGAAGAATTTTGGGGGGGGGAAAAAAAACTCTCCCCAAATTTGGGGAAAAGGGAAAAGGGGGGCCCCCAGGGAGGGGGCCCCGGGGACAACACTTTTCTTTCTATAAAAATCTCATCTGTTCTCCCATCCAATATTTGGCCCCGTCTTATGTGGGTGACTTTGCCATAGCCTTTGTGCAGGGTTTACTGCCCCCATTGCAGTTTTCCGGGGGGCCATCAACCCGGGGGTTTTTTATTGGCCCACCATCACAGGTTTAAATTTTCTAGTGGCAAAACTCCAAAAATTTCGTTCACTAGGCGTTTAGTGGGCTCTGATCATCCATTTTACCTATACGGCTCACGACCCGGGAAGTGATAGCGGTTTCTGGCCCCCGTTTGACCCCAGATTGTCCCCCAAACCCCCCCCCTTTTTTTCTGAACCGATTTGTTCCCAAACCCTGAACCGCCTTAAAAACCCCCCCACATCTTTCATGGGGGGGGGGTGAGAACTCTCCCCTTTTGGGGCCCCATTCCCCAATTTTATCAAACCCCTTATGGTGACCCCAAAATATTCCAAAAACCCCCGCCACTCTTTTCCCGCCTTAATCCCATCCATCACCAGGGATTCCAATGCCTTGGTGCTTTTCATTCTTCCCCGGGGTTTTTAAACCTTATCCATTGGGGGGAAATTTTGGGGGGTTTTTTTTTATAAATGGGGGGAGTCCAACAGAATTTCGAAAGGGGAAATGGAAAACCCCCCCCAAAAACCCCCCCCCGAGAGGGGGGGGTTTTTCCTGGGGGATACCCCGTGAGTAAGGCAGTGTGGCCCGAAAACCCCGGGGGGAGTAGTCTCCCCCAAACCCCCACATTGGTGAAACCAGAAACCTATAATCAGCTAGGGGGCCCCCCCCCAAAATTTTTAAAAAAAAAAATTACCCACAGATCATAGTGCAGGGGGGGAAAGAGAGGCAATAAAAGGGTTTTACCCGGGAAAAGGGAAGCTAGGCACAATTTTTTTTTTTAAAAACCCCTTTTAGGGCCCCAAGGGGGGCCCAAACCCCCGGTTTTTTGGGGCCATAAATTTTAAAAAAAAAAAAAAAAATTATGAAAGGGTTTTTTTTTTAAAATCTAATAGGCTAAAAAAAAACATTTTTTTGATCAATACTCACCGAGATATAGAAAATTGAAGTTGACGAAAAGGGGGAACCCCCGGGGTCCAACATCCCCCACTCCCGGGTTTCACCCGGTAATTTTTTTCTTTTTTTTTCTTGGACTTTTTTTTTCTGATCGAATTTTTTTTTTTGTTGCAAATAACTTTTATGGCCTGTGAGACCAATATAAGTG
>WNWK01015937.1:0-46311 GCA_009830355.1 Cherax destructor | reverse complement strand
CCTTTCAATTCTCCAAAACAAAAGTCAAAATTAATTTCCCCGAAACCCATTCCCCCCCCACTCATAATTTAAACCCCTTTGAAACTACCCAAAGTTTTAGCCTCAACAACTCAAATTGGGCAGACTGTTCCACTCATCAACTACCCTATTTCCAATAATATTGGTAGAATTACCGACAATAGTAAGTAAGGACAAAAATCAATAATGTACATTTATTGGGAACGTTTCGCTCTCCAGGAGCTTTCTCAAGCCGTTACGGCTTGAGAACGAAAGCTCGGAGAGCAAACGTTGCCACTAAATGTCACTTGTGCATTTGTGCCCTTTTACAACCTTTTTCCAACAATCTTTCTATATCCTTTCTAAATCTAATCTTGTCTAATTTGAATCCATTATTGCGGGTTCTCTCGGAAGAATCCTCAAGACCTTATTTTACCCCTTTGTTAATCCCATTTCCACTATCATTTGTCATGTCTCCCCTCATTCTTCGTCTTACAGTGAATGTATTTAAGGTCTTCAATCTTTTCATACGGAAGTTTTCCCTAATGCTATGAATTAACTTGTCATTCTAATGAATGTTTTAACGAATTCATATCCATTCTGAAAAATGGAGACCAGAACTGAGCCGCGCAATCTAGGTGAGGCCATACTAATGATGATAAAGCTGTAGTATAACTAACAAAAAGGCACAATACCGTGACGGGAAACAATACACACAAACCCGCAAAAAGGAAGCTTACACATTTGCCTGATTTGACCATTTAAAAAAGTCACAGTGTGACTTTGTAAATGGTCCATCGCCGAAACGTGCGTGCTCCCCTTTATGTGGGGTTGTGTGTGTACTGTGTAACCAGTGCAGTATCCCAAAAAATGATAATGGACAGAACCCAATGATAATGAACACGTTAACCAGAGGCCACAGTAGTAAGTAGTTTCAAGACACAACTCCCCCCAAATTATCTGTCAGACACAGCAGCATCTTGGGATCTGGATACAGGGGAAAACTTCTACACTTATGTAACTTACAGTCATGTTACACTTGTAATCTACAATGGTGACTCCGCCTCCTGCTGCTTTACTCACTTGATTCACTATGTGTCACTTCACCGACCATAGCTGTACCTCAAGACTGATGGACTGAGCCCTCGACTCCCGGCTGAGGGGCTGATTACCTCAAACTCCTCCTCACGTCTCCGTTTTTTTTGTACGACTGAAGAAGCCACTGGTTGGAGAAACGTTTCCTTCTATACTTTCAAATGTCCACAAGCACCATTCTTCACTTATTTCCATCAACAATCAGCAAACAGGAGCACGGAAATCTCTGTGACATCTCCCGACCATTAACCAAGTGTGTTAGCAGCCCCAGCCCGCCTGAGCTTTGTCTTTAAGAACCTGGCACTGGTGGAGCATCATGCCAGCCGGCACCCACATGGCAGGCCTATCACGCAAACCACCACTGCCCCATATTCTGCTTGTACCCCAGAGCATCAATCAAACAGTGCTTTCTGGTAATACCTCGGGTCACAGCGTGACTGGTAACATCACTGTCAACAGTGTGACTGGTAACATCACTAACACCGCGTGACTGGTAACATCACGTTGCTCAGCAGCCTGCAAACATCACGTCAACAAGTGCTGATATCACCAACAATCGGGGCGACTGGCACTCAACAACCGGCGTGACTGGTACGTCGGTCAATCAAGTGTGACTGACTGGTACTGGTATCATCACTCAATCAAATCGCGTGACTGGTGTCACCTTCGGGTCAATCAGCGTGATCGGCATCACCAACAACCGCGTGACTGGTAACACTGGTCACATCGTTCAACACCGCATTGGTACCAACAATCGGCGTAACCGGTAGCTCAACAATGCGTGACTGGTAATATTGGTCATCGTAGACTGCACTGCAACATCAATTCGTCAATCAGCGTGTAACTGGTAATATCACCACCCGCCATCAAGGTGACTGCGGGTCACCACCAACAATCAGCGGTGACTGGCCAATCGGCGTAACGGTATCACCACTGTCATCATAGTGTAACTGGTAATATCAAGTGTAACTGGTAATATCACTACCCAACAACCGGGTGTAATGGTAACATCACTAACAACAGCGTGACTACCACCAACAGGTGACTGGTCATCACACCCGGGTCAACAGTGCACTGGTAACATCACCACTAACAATCAGTGTGACTGGTAACATCACTACCACCAGTGTAACTGGTAACATCACCTCGTCACTGCGTGATCGTCATCAGTGACTGGTAATCACCAACATCAGCGACTGGTAACATCACCACCACCAGCGCACATCACCACCAACAATCAGGCGTGACTGGTAACATCACCAACAATCATGTAACTGGTAACATCACCCAACAATCAAGTGTTACCAGTCACACTTTTGATTGTTGAGTGATGTTACCAGTCACACTTGATTGTTAGAGGGGTGATGTTACCAGTTACACTTGATTGTTGAGGTGATGTTACCAGTCACACTTGATTGTTGAGGGGTGGTGATGTTACCAGTCACACTTGGATTGCTGGGAGGTGATGTTACCAGTCACACTTGATTGTTGAGGTGATGTTACCAGTCACACTTGATTGTTGAGGTGATGTTACCAGTCACACTTGATTGTTGAGGTGATGTTACCAGTTACACTTGATTGTTGAGGTGATGTTACCAGTCACACTTGATTGTTGAGGTGGTGATGTTACCAGTCACACTTGATTGTTGAGGTGGTGATGTTACCAGTCACACTTGATTGTTGAGGTGATGTTACCAGTCACACTTGATTGTTGAGGTGATGTTACCAGTTACACTTGATTGTTGAGGTGGTGATGTTACCAGTTACACTTGATTGTTGAGGTGATGTTACCAGTTACACTTGATTGTTGAGGTGGTGATGTTACCAGTTACACTTGATTGTTGAGGTGGTGATGTTACCAGTCACACTTGATTGTTGAGGTGGTGATGTTACCAGTCACACTTGATTGTTGAGGTGGTGATGTTACCAGTTACACTTGATTGTTGAGGTGATGTTACCAGTTACACTTGATTGTTGAGGTGATGTTACCAGTTACACTTGATTGTTGAGGTGATGTTACCAGTTACACTTGATTGTTGAGGATGTTACCAGTCACACTTGATTGCTGAGGTGATGTTACCAGTCACACTTGATTGTTGAGTGTGTGATGTTACCAGTCACACTTGATTGTTGAGGTGGTGATGTTACCAGTTACACTTGATTGTTGAGGTGGTGATGTTACCAGTTACACTTGATTGTTGAGGTGGTGATGTTACCAGTTACACTTGATTGTTGAGGTGATGTTACCAGTCACACTTGATTGTTGAGGATATCAGTCACACTTGATTGTTGAGGTGATGTTACCAGTCACACTTGATTGTTGAGGTGATGTTACCAGTCACACTTGATTGTTGAGGTGATATCAGTCACACTTGATTGTTGACGCATGTTACTTCAGTCACACTTGATTGTTGAGGTGATGTTACCAGTCGCCACACTCTTGATTGTTGAGGTGATATCAGTCACACTTGATTGTTGACGTGATGTTACCAGTTACACTTGATTGTTGAGGTGATGTTACCAGTCACACTTGATTGTTGAGGTGGTGATGTTACCAGTCACACTTGATTGTTGAGGGATGTTACCAGTCACACTTGATTGTTGAGGTGGTGATGTTACCAGAAACACTTGATTGGTTTGATTGGTCTCTGGGGTACAAAAAGCAAATTCTTGGGTAACTTGGGACAGTGTTGGCTGTTGTGATAAGAACCTGCCATGTATGGACCAGTAGGCCTGCTGCAGTGCTCCTCCAGTCTTAGGTTCTTAAAGAATAAAAGACAAAATACCGTGACTGGAACACTAACACACTAGTTAATGGTTCAAGTCTTCACAAGTTTCCGTCTCCTGTTTGCTGGTTATTTGTGTCTGACAAAGATAAATTGAAGAATGAGACACTTGTGAGACATTTGGGAAACTTTATAGAGGAAACGTTTCTCCAGCCAGTGGCTTCTTCAGTCTAGTAGTGTACAGAGAAAACGGAGAACGATGAGGAGGAGTTTGAGGTAATCAGTCCCTCAGCCTGAGTCGATGTGCTCAGTCCATCAGTCTTGAGGCACAGCATATGGTCGGTGAAGTGACTTACATAGTGCAGTCAAGTGAGTAGAAGCAGCAGGGAGGCGGAGTCACCATTGGGTAGATTCACAAGTAAGTTATGACTGTAAGTTACATAAGTGTAGAAGTATTCCCTGTATCCAGATCCCAAGATGCTGCTGTGTCTGACAGATAATTTGGGGTGAGTTGTGTCTTGAAGACTAACTTGTTACTACTGTGGCCGCCTCTGGTTATACCGTGTTCATTATCATTGGGCCCTGTCCATTATCATTTTTTGGGTTATACTGCACTGGTTATACTACAGTACATGATAGGTCCGCACATAGGGAGTTATGCCGCCAACAATTGACCATTTACAAAGTCACACTGCAAATGGTCCAAGTCGGGCCGAAACGTCGTCGTAAGCTCCTCCCTTTATATGTTGCGGGTTGTGTGTGTATTGTTCCAGTCACGGTATTGTGCCTCTTTTTTTGTTAGTTATACTTACAGCTTTATATTATCATTAGTATGGCCTCACCTAGATTGCGCGGCTCAGTTCTTGGTCTCCATTTTACAGAATGGATATGAATTCGTTAGAAAACATTCAGCTTAGAATGACAAAGTTAATTCATAGCATTAGAAATCTTCCGTATGAAAAGATTGAAGACCTCAAATTACATTCACTTGTAAGACGAAGAACGAGGAGACATGATCGAAGTGTATAAGTGGAAAATGGGTATTAACAAAGGGGAGAAATAAGGTCTTGAGGATGTCTCTCCAAGAGAGAACCCGCAATAATGGATTCAAATTAGACAAGATTAGATTAGAAAGGATATAGAAAAGTATTGGTTTGGAAATAGTTGCAGTGACACAAATGTAACTAATGTGACATTTTATTGTGAGAACGTTTCGCTCTCCAGGAGCTAAGCTGCTCCTCAAGCCGTAACGGCTTGAGAAAGCTCCTGAGAGCGAAACGTTGCCACAATAAAATGTCACATTAGTTGCATTTGTGTCCTTTACTTAACATATTGTCGGTAATTCTAACAATATTATTGGAAATAGGGTAGTTGATGAGTGGAACAGTCTGCCTAATAGAGTTGTTGAGGCTAAAACTTTGCAGTTTCAAATTTAGTTGATAATTCATGAGTGAGAGGGGTTGGATTTGAGGACTTGCACATGGGTAATTGGAATTTTCAGAGCTTATTGCTTGTGTAGAATTGTAAATTGGGTTGGGCAAATATCCTGTTATGGGATGGATTGTGAAGGACCTGCCTAGTATGGGCCAACATGCCTGCTGGCAGTGTTCCTCCTTTCTATGTTCTTATGTTAACATTCTTGGGTTCTGTTCATTAACATTCTTGGGGTTCTGTTCATTAACATTCTTTGGGTTCTGTTCATTAACATTCTTTGGGTTCTGTTCATTAACATTCTTGGGTCTCTTGTCTATTAACATTCTTGGGTTCTGTTCATTAACATTCTTTGGGTTCTGTTCATTAACATTCTTTGGGTTCTGTCTATTAACATTCTTTGGGTTCTGTTCATTAACATTCTTTGGGTTTTGTTCATTAACATTCTTGGGTTCTGTTCATTAACATTCTTTGGGTTCTGTTCATTAACATTCTTTGGGTTTTGTTCATTAACATTCTTTGGGTTCTGCTCATTATCATTCTTTGGTTCTGTTCATTAACATTATTTGGGTTCTGTTCATTAACATTCTTTGGGTCTGTTCATTAACATTCTTTGGTTCTGTTTCATTATCATTCTTGGGTTCTGATTTTTAGAAAGTTAAACATTCATCTAACCACTTTTCCAGTTATTTTTTCCAGATATTTTCTGTGTCTTGTGGCACACTCCTAAGTGGCCTTTCCGGGCCATACCTCAGTATCCCTCTTTCCCTGGGCCACTCCTTAGTGGTCCTCCTCCCATGGGGGCATACTCAGTATCCCCTTTTCTTTTGGGCCAGCCTCTGAAAAAATTTCCCTCCCATGGGGGCATATCTCAGTATCCCTTTCCCTGGGCCACTCCCAAGTGGCCCTCCTCCCATGGGGTCACACCTCAGTATCTCTTTCCCTGGGCCACTCCTTAGTGGCCCTTCTCCTATGGGCACACCTCCCGTGGCACCTCATTCCCGAGCTAGCACCCCAGTGGCCCTTCTGGCCTGGGCCACAGACTACTGGCCAGCCCAGGGCCACACTTCTCATCCCAACACACACAAGGACAAAATGAACTCATTGTCAGCTAACAATGTAGTGAGCTACCAGAGTATTGTGTCTAACACAACCAACACATATCTTGGTGACTCCTCAATAATAATAAAATTAATAATAATTTATTATTATTATTATTATTATTATTATTAGATACGGTTGTTACTTTCTTAAGATTTTATATATGTAAAGCTTCCTTTATTAATGGTATTATGCCAGGCACCCCAGAAGGTTCTCACTACTCAGAGCCACAAACACCAGGGCCACACCACCTAAATACATCACCTGAGCCACACCACCTGGGCCACATCATCTGATCCACATCACCTGGGCCACTATAGACCACACTACCAGTGCCATAATCAGTGCCGCACTATCAGTTTCATTCACTAGTGCCACACTAATAGTGAGACAGCTGGGGCCACACTACCAGTGCCACACCTAGGACAAACTAGTGCCACACTACCAGTGCTACACGTAAACCACCCTACCAGTGCCACACCTAGGGCCACCCTACCAGTGCCACACCTAGGGCCACTCTACCAGTGCCACACCACCAGTTCCACATCTATGGTCACTACCAGTTCCACACCTAGGGCCACACTACCATGCCATGCATAGGACCACATTACCAGTGCCACACCTAGGGCCACACTACCAGTGCCAGACCTAGGCCACTACCAGTGCTACACCTAGTGCCACACAGCGCCACACTACCAGTGCAACACCTAGGGCCACACTACCAGTACTACACGAAGGTGTTACCAGCAGTGCCACACCTAGGTTACACCTAGGGCCATACCTAGGTTAAGCATCTAGACCACATTACCAGTAAACACTGCCTAGGACCACACTATCAGTGCCACCACCTAGGGCCACACTACCAGTGCCACACCTAAGGCGCCACATCTTTGGTTTACCACCAGTGCCACACCTAGGGCCACACAGGTGAGACAAGGGTCATCACAAGGTCATCACACAAGAAAGATGGCTGCCACTCCCACTTCTCTTCTCTCATGTTAATATTGTTTTTTATTGTTTTTCGTGAAGCTCTAAACCCTTGTGGTCAACAAGTGGTGCAGGCTTCATCCTACGTTCACTAATCTGAGGGCCACGGTAGGTGTAGCTCATGAGACTTGGGCCTCTAAAGAGTGATCTAGGTAAAGAGAGTCACTGAAGTGTGGCCCAGAGAGGGTCATAGGTGGCTCGTTGGGATTTGGGTCACCGGGAGATGTGGCCCGGAGAAAGAGGGTCACTAAGGTGTAGCCTGAAAGAGAGGGCCACTAAGGTGTGTCCCTGAGAAAGAGGGGGTCAGTAAGGTGTGGTCCGGAGAAAGAGGGGGTGAGTGGGAGGTGTGGCCCGAGAAAAGGGGTTCACTTGAGGTGTGGCCCGAGAAAGAGGGTCACTGAGGTGTGGCCCCTGGTGGAAAGAGGGGTCACTGAGGTGTGGCCCTGAGAAAGCGGGGGTCACTGAGGTGTGGCCCGGAGAGGGTCACTGAGGTGTGGCCAGGAGAGACAGGGGCCGACTGAGGTGGGTAAGGAAGGCCACTTGGGTGTACCAATAAAGAGACAGGATGCAACAGGACCTTGAAATTTGGCCATAAATTGTTCACAGTACATCATGGTATATTGTTCTACAGTACATCATGGTGGCTATATTGTTCATTAGTACATCATGGCATATATTGTTCACAGTACATCATGGTATATATTGTTCACAGTACATCATGGTATATATTGTCTACGGTACATCATGGTATATATTGTTCACAGTACATCATGGTATATATTGTTCAGTACATCATGGTATATATTGTTCACAGTACATCATGGTATATATTGGGTTCACGGTACATCATGGTATATATTGTTCACAGTACATCATGGTATATATTGTTCACAGTACATCATATGGTATATATTGTTCAGCACATCATGGTATATATTGTTCACAGTACATCATGGTATATATTGTTCACAGTACATCATGGTATATATATTGTTCACGGTACATCATGGTATAGTTCTACAGTACATCATGGTATATATTGTTCACAGTACATCATGGTATATATTGTTCACGGTATATCATGGTATAGTCACAGTACATCATGGTATATATTGTTCACAGTACATCATGGTATATATTGTTCACAATACATCATGGTAGAAGTCTAAGCAGTACATCATGGTATATATTGTTCACAGTACATCATGGTATATATTGTTCACAGTACATCATGGTATAGTTCACAGTACATCATGGTATATATTGTTCATAGTACATCATGGTATATATTGTCTACAGTACATCATGGTATAGTTCACAGTACATCATGGTATAGTTCACAGTACATCATAGTATAGTTCACAGTGCACATCATGGTATAGTTCACAGTACATCATGGTATATATTGTTCACAGTACATCATGGTATATATTCACAGTAGTAGATCATGTACCAGTAGTGTTAATCTTTGTAGGTTAAACTGTCACATCACAGATCAGTTAATCTTGTCTTTTAATCAGACTTTTTTTTTTTAGAAATTTAAAATGCCTAGATAAAAACCACTTTAAACCGTTTTTTTGCTGAATAATATATATATATCGTGCCGAATATATATATATATATATATATATATATATATATATATATATATATATATATATATATATATATATATGTCGTGCCGATTAGGTAAAACTTGCTATTTTGGCTTAAATAGCAACGCTCACCTTGCCATATAAACAAGTGAAAATTTGTGTATGCAATAATTTCGCCAAAATCATTTTGAACATAACGAAAAAAATATATTTCTCTTATTGTGTTTGTTTATTATTAAATTAATGTTAACGTATCTAAAATATATTTAGTTGGGTTAAATAAATAAATTGCGCTTGTTGTAATAAGGTTAGTAGGGTTTTTTAAAAGTTTCTCTGGTACAAAATTATAAATTTTTACATTAAATATTAAAATGAAAAAAATATATCTTTAAACGTATAAGAGAAAAATTTTAGAAAGGACTTAATTTAAATGAGTTCTTGCCACTGACCAGTTTTACCTAATCGGCACGACATATATATATATATATATATATATATATATATATATATATATATATATATATTTATTTATTTATTAACACATCGGCCGATTCCCACCCAAGGCAGGGGTGGCCCGAAAAAGAAAAACTTTCATCATCATTCACTCCATCACTGTCTTGCCAGAAGGGTGCTTTCTTTACACTACAGTTATAAAACTGCAACATTTACACCCCTCCTTCAGAGTGCTGGCACTGTACTTCCCATCTCCAGAACTCAAGTCCGGCCTGCCGGTTTCCCTGAATCCCTTCATAAATGTTACTTTGCTCACACTCCAACAGCACGTCAAGTATTAAAAACCATAGCCTCCATTCACTCCTATCAAATACGCTCACACACATGCTTGCTGGAAATCCAAGCCCTCGCACACAAAACTTCCTTTACCCCTCCCTCCAACCTTTCCTAGGCCGACCCCCACCCCGCCTTCCTCCACTACAGATTTATACACTCGAATAAGTCTGAATAAATGAAAATAGGTATATGTACTAAGTATAATTGAAAACTGCTGCATTATAAAGACACTGTAAAGTGAAGCACTGTAAAGTGGGGCCTGCCTGTATATTGATTTCATTTACTGTACTTCACAGTTTTACCCCTAGCTCTATTCTTTCATTTTACTAAAATAAATTGGCATATATGGGCTTAATATTTTTGCAATTATGTGTTTATGAATGTACAGGGGGGTCAGGTAGACCGTAGTTTCACGGTTTTTTTTGGGCCCACGTTGGTTATGCACTATTGAAGAATTGAAGAATTGTGGCCAGGTGGCCGGTTGAGCTCGCTCACACACGGGGGCCCCGGGTTGACCCCCGCGGGGGGAACTTTCGCGTGTTTCCTTACACCTGTTGTCATGTTCACCTAGCAGCAAATAGGTACCTGGGTTGTTAGTCGACTGGTGTGGGTCGCATCCTGGGGACAAGATTAAGGACCCCAATGGAAATAAGACAGATAGTCCTGGGGAGACGCACTGACTTTCTTGGGTTATCCTGGGCGGCTAACCTCCGGGGTTAAAACTGAAGAAATCTTATCTTATCTTATAACACTTCATAAGATTAACTTAACACAGTTCAGTTTGTGGGAGGGGAAAAATTTGGGCACATCGCCTGCGGGATACACTCTGCTTGGCTGTGGGTTAGACCACTGAGTCAGCGGGAGAGACCTACCGCCATGCCTCGCCACATAGTATTCACTTTTATTTTTGTAAGATCTGTTGGTCTAAAAAAAAAGTTGTTTGGCTTTTTGTGGGCTCCCAGGAACGTAATCTTATTTTTCCTACAAGTTCTCAGTTTGTCAAACGTGGTTTTAACTACCACGGCATTTTCAGGAACGTAACAACCGTGTTAAACGATGGTCTGCTGTATATAATTTTTCTGTATGATAAGAAAAGGCTTAAATTGTTATTTTTGCAACCCTTTAGTGCATTAGTTTTATAGTACACTAAGCCAATTACTTTTTTTACAGGCACAATGGGTAATAGTTCATCTAAAAAACCTGAGACAGCTTCAGCATCAACATATAATATAGTATACCAGCCCCCTAGCAATGCACAAAGTTCATCTAGTGTGACAACTACATCTGCTGCAACACATTCAGTGCATAGCTATAATACATCCCAAACAACAGCATCAAATATATTCCAGTCTTCTCCACAGCCACCTAGCAGAACACGAAGTTCATCTAGTGTGACAACTACATCTGCAGCAACACGTTCAGTGCATAGCTATAATACATCCCAAACAACAGCGTCAAATGTACAGACATCACAGGTACCGGTATATGCCAAGCACACGGTTCCAAGAGAAGTTCCAGAGAAGGCTCAGCAGATTATTAAGCACAGTGCAAATTCCTATATAATCCCCAAATTACAGCAGAGTGATAGGCAGCAGCTACAAAATATTAATAATCCTTTCAGTAGTTTACCAGATAAATTTGGTTTAAGGATTTGTCCTCAATATAATAGTAAAACTGGTTGCAGGGCTGAAATCTGTAGAAGACTTCATGTTTGCTTTTACCAGGTTATGAAGAAATGCAATAAAGAAAACTGTGAAAAGGATCATTCATTTACATCAGATCATAATACCATGATCCTTAATATTTTTTGGAGGAGGAGAGATTTTAATTTAAATTTGCTTACAGAAATTCTCCAAAACAATCACAAAGCCAAAAAAAATACAAAGCAAGAACGAGATGACTGTATTTGTCTTTATAATATTATGAGAAAGTGCAACAGGAAACCTTGCTCCCAAGTTCATTCTAAGAAATCTTATCAGTGGGAAGTACATAATGAAGGAAAGTGGCTACAGTTTCTTTACAAACAAAGCGATTGCTTAGAAAGAGTATATTGCCATCCATCTCAGGATTCTGTTGAATTGCTTCCATTACCATCAGAGTTGCTAAACCATAAACCATTTCATGCACTTAAATGTCTCCTGGCACAAGGCCAGTCATGGCAAGTTGATATGGAGAGGATGAAGCTTTCCACAGGAAGTCTCAGTTATTATATACGTAGACTGTCAACACCATCTGACATCACATCTGGACTTTCATATGGCTTGTCGTTGATCTGGTACTGGCAGGATGATGATAATTCATGGAAACCTTACACTGATGGTACTCAAAGTTTTTTACTGTAGCTCTCAGTGATCAGTTAGAATATCATCTACACTTTGGTCATGGCACATTCAATGTTACACTTGGTACACATACCTATGTTATTGATACTCAAAATATGATTCAGAACAATACAGAAACGGGTAAGATACGAACAGTACGGAGAAGACCAGTTTGTATGATATTTGAGGATAAGGTAACATCATTTGATAAAATGTTTTTAACATTGCCCAGTGACAAGAAATGCATGCTATTTTCTGTTCTTCCTTCAACTTCAGAATTTGTTTTTATAGAGAAATGAAAAAAAATACTCTCCCAATGGCTAATTTAAAAACAATACAAAGAATTCAGAATGATCATTTATGGAATGCATACCAGAATAAAAGAGTCAGCTTTTAGCTCTGTATAATGACTTATCACTGGTGAATGAACAGTATCTCTTCCATGGAACGAAGCATTCTGTAATTGATAAAATTTGTTGTGAAAATTTAGATTGAGACTTTATGGTAGTAATGTTGGCAATGTATATGGCCAGGAACATATTTCTCAAATAAAGCTAGTCTGTCAGATAGTTACAGTGAGACTAACAATTTAAAGCAAAAAGCAGTCTTTGTATTATATGTATTGGTTGGTACAATGACAGTTGGAAATTCTGGTATGACATTGCCTCCTACAAATCCTGAAACAGGGAGGTGTTTTGATACAACATGTAATGATAAATTAAAGTCTGAAATATTTGTTAAGTATAATAGAGATGAATATTATCCAGCTTATATAGTGAAATATTACAAGTCCACATTTTAGTATTAAATCAACTGTCCTTGGTTACTTATGGAAACAAGAAGGGAAGACAAAGTATATTACTGTATATTACAACTGACTGTTTTGTCTATTCAAGGATGTTCCAGCTGGTGGAAGATAATGGAAAGAAAATTTGACAAAATATACAGTACAGCAGTCCCTTGAATAGAGAGAATTTATGTAGAAAGTACTTTGTGATAAGATGGTTGAAAATTGCAGCATAAATTTGAATAGAATGCCATAAAATTTGAATAGAACTGTGTAAATTTAGAGAAAATTGTGGCATGCCACGGGATCTTTTCCTCCACTTTGTGGTCTACTTATGGGCATGGTCATTGTCTTTATGGGGAGATCTAAGTTTGTCTTAATGTAAACAACCTTCCATGCTGTCACCCTCCACGCACACACGTCCCATAGGTATTCAGTTGTGTTAGTAAATAGATTTTTCTTTTTCATTGGCCCATCCTGTCTCTATAGTATCCCTGGAACCCAGGAGGAACATGAGGAATGCTGGAGGTGCCAGGAGGAAGAAGAAGTATGCAAGTCTGGGTATTTTGGGAAAAAAAATTATATTTAATAAATTTGAGTGGTGTACATGATGTAAATGAAGTATTGATTCATACTATTAAAGGGAATGAAGAGTATATAAGTGCTCATGCAATGAGTAACCAAGGTTGTGACCTGATGAGAATGTCTCTTAGTAATAAAAGCTAAATAAAACAGAAAAATTACCAAGTGAGTGGATTGAGCAGAAAAACCCTGAGAGATGCACTATTTCCTTATAATCAAGGAGAAATCCCTGTCATACTCTAAAACTGTGTGATGTACAATCAGCGCTTAATGTTAAATTGTTGATTTAAGTGCATCTGCTGATAATGGCTAGGAATTTCCATGCAGGACTCCAGTGCTTTAAAAGGTAAACACAAAATTACTTTGCCTATTATATAGAAGTCTATCCAGTCAGCATGAATGACTGAGGTAAATTCAGAATTCAAATTCAAATTTTTATTTCTTTTATGCAGTACACCACCTACCCATTTTGATCCTCGAACTCATTCTTTCTCTTGCATCGATCTCTCCATCTGCTCTTTCTCAACTGTCCTCGACTTCACCTGGTCTGTCCTCCAGGACTTACATGACAGCGATCATTTTCCAATCATCCTTAAGTCCCCTTCGTATTCTCCACCTCCTCGTAGCCCACGCTGGCAATTTGACCGGGCGAAATGGGACCTTTATACACATCTTACTGCCTTTCATGAGGTTCCTTCCTCGTCCTCCATTGATGAGGTTTTACATCTCTTTTCGTCCTCCGTCTTCACAGCAGCTTTGCATTCTATCCCCCAAACCTCGGGCAAGCATTCTCAGAAGTACGTGCCTTGGTGGTCTCCTGCTTGTGCTCGGGCAGAGAAGAATCTTATAATGTGCCTTTTACCCTTCAAGAACTGGAGGCAACACTCTCCGCTTGCCGATCATCAGCAGCTGGGCCAGACAGCATACATATTCATATTCAAATTCAAATTCAAATCCTTTATTTCATGTAATACAAGGTGGGGGGTACTTATAGTTATACATTAAAGTTGATATTACAAGATGGCCAATAATATGCCTAGGTATGCCTAGGCTTTTCAGGCAGTCTTATGATAGGTCTTACTCAATAGCTATACAATGGATATACAGATTGTAAGGTTAGGTTTACAAAATTTAGGTACTGGAATTTAAACATTGAGAATTTAACAATTAGTATAAAAAGTTAGCAATTAGTTTATATATTAATGATAAAGGTGATATATTGGCATAATATAGATTCTATATTGGAGTATCTTAGGCAAACTTATGACTAGCTTAAGTATTATGGAGCAATAGTTGTATTAGAATTTTGGTTGGAACTGTGCAAATTAAGGGGAATCACAGATATCAATAAGTGTATTTTGCTGTGGTTAGTAATGTGCAAATTAAGGAGAATCACAGATATCAATAAGTGTATTTTGCTGTGGATATGTGCAAGATAAAGTAGTTTTCGTATGGTTAACTACCAGTTGGGTGCGTAAGTGAGATGAGATGTTTTTTAACGGTGCTTTTGAAAATGGAGGTTGTGTCAGTCTGCTCTTGCTATCCTCTTACGACTTTAATCTTATATGGTCGCAAGGAGTTATTCCCCAACTGTGGAAGTCTGCTATTGTTCTCCCTTTTTGAAAACCGGGTACTACGGGACATGATACCTCCCACTACCGTCCCATCGCTCTTACCAGTGCAGTTTGCAAGGTGATGGAACGTCTAGTTAATAGACGTTTGATGTGGTATTTAGAGACCACTAGTCAATATGGCTTTCGTAAGGGCCATTCTGCCATTGACCCCTTACTGCGCTTGGATACGTATACATATTCTTAATGCCTTTGCTAATAACCACTCGGTTATCGCCATCTTTTTTGATCTTGAGAAGGCTTATGACAACTTGGAAGTATAATATCTTGGCCCAGGCCCACTCCTTAGGCCTCCAAGGCAATCTACCATTTTTCCTTAAGGTTTTCTTAACTGAAAGACTTTTCCGGGTTCGTAATGAGCTTTCCCCAGACTTTGTCCAAGCTGAAGGTGTCCCCCAGAGTTGTGTTCTGAGCACAACACACTTTCTCCTTGCTATAAATAATCTGGCATCAGTTCTCATATCCAACATTTGGTCATCGCTTTATGTGGATGACTTTGCTATAGCTTGTGCGGGTGCTGACTGTCACCTCATTGCAGTTTCCATCCAGCATGCCGTCAACCGAGTTTCTGATTGGGCCACCACTCACGGGTTTAAATTTTCTAGTGGCAAAACTCATCAAATTACGTTTACTAGATGTTCAGTGGTCTCTGATCATCCGTTGTACCTATACGGCTCACCTATCCCAGAACGGGATACAGTCAGGTTTCTCCGCCTCCTGTTGGACCATCGATTGTTCTGGAAACCTCACATTACCTCTCTGAAGGCAACTTGTCATGGCCGGCTGAACCTCCTAAAAACCCTCGCACATCTTTTATGAGGGGCTGATCGCAGCACTCTCCTCCGCCTGCATTCAGCCCTAATTTTATTGAAACTCGATTATGAATACCAGATATATTCGGCGGACTTCCCTGCTACTCTTTCTAGCCTTAATCCCATACATCACCAGGGATTGCGTTTATGCCTTGGTGCATTTCGTTCTTCCCCGGTTGAGAGCCTCTATGTAGAAGCGAACATTCCATCCTTGTCCAATTGTCGTGATGCACATTGCATTTGCTATTATGTTCACTCTCATGACCTCCGCAATCCTTCCATGTATAGGATTGTTACAGATGTTAGTAGACGCTCTTTATTTGTTCGTTGCCCTTGCTTACTTCGTCCCTTTTCTCTTCTTCTACATTCACTCTTGTCTTCCCTTCAGCTACCACCTCTATATGTTCATGTGACATCTCCCTTTCCCTTACCCCCTTGGGAAGTTCCTGCTGTTTGTGTCTGTTCTATTCCTCTACCTTGCGCGAAAGCCCGCCTACCTACGGCGGCTTCTCGCTCTTTTTTTCTAGACCACTTCCACTCTCATTCCCATGCCATCGCAGTGTACACTGATGGTTCAAAGTCGTCTGATGGCGTCGGATTCGCAGCAGTGTTTCCGGACAGCGTCGTGCGAGGGCATCTATTACCCTCGGCTAGCATATTTACAGCTGAATTGTATGCCATTCTTGTGGCACTTATCCGTATTGCATCTATGCCTGTATCACCATTTGTGGTCGTTTCAGACTCCCTTACTGCTTTACAGGCTATCCGTAAAATTGATACACCTCACCCCCTAGTTCTTTGTATCCAACTTTGGTTACGCCGTATCTCTAGCAAGCACAAAGATATTGTTTTTTGTTGGGTCCCTGGTCATGTTGACTTACAGGGCAATGAACAGGCAGACACTGCTGTGCGGTCAGCAGTACATGACCTTCCAGTTTCATATAGAGGTGTTCCTTACGGACTATTTTGCAGTCATTTCTACCCACCTTCGCACCCGTTGGCAACAACGCTGGTCTGACCTGCTAAATAACAAACTTCATTCTATTAAACCGAGTATAGGTTTCTGGCCTTCTTCTTGTCACCAATGTCAAGGTTGGGAGACTACACTCTCCCATCTTCGCATTGGCCACACTCGTCTTACGCACGGGTATCTCATGGAGAGACTCCCTGACCCTCTCTGTGAGCATTGTCAGCTTCCAGTGTCTGTTCGACATATTCTGTTGGACTGTCCACTTTATCAACGAGCGCGCAGAATTTACCTCCAACGGCGTCTTCGCTCTGCTGCCCTTTCTTTACCTTCCCTTCTTGCTGATGGACCCTCCTTGACTTTTTGACAGAAACTGACTTACTACAAAAACTCTGAAGATTATACCTTTAGCACCTCACTCAGTCCCTTCTACCTCGATCTCTTGCTACCCTCTATCCCTGCACTATCCACTGTCCTGCTGCACTCCATACCCTACTAATCATCCATCTCCCTCTTACAACCCATTCTCTCTGCATCCTGCAATAACCTGCAGCGCTGTATGACCCCTGTGGTTTAGCGCTTCTATTTGATTATAATAACAATATCCACTGTCCTGCTGCACTCCATACCCTACTAATCATCCATCTCCCACTTTCAATCCATTCACCTTGCATCCTGTCCTGCCCTGCCCTGCCGTGCTGCATAACCCTTGTGGTTTAGCGCTTCTTTTGATTATAATAATAATAATAATAATTGCACTATCCACTACCCTACTACACTCTATACACTACTAATCATCCCTCTCCCTCTTACAATCCATTCTTCCTGCATCCTACTGTCCCCTGCGGCGCTGTATGACCCCTGTGGTTTAGCGCTTCTTTTGATTATAATAATAATAATAGTTATGCAGTACACAAATAATGTAATATTGAAATTTATATCAGCAGTTGCATTTGTATTTACCAACATTTGCAATAACTTCCACAAACATTATAGTAAATTGTTCTGTTAAAACTTCCAACAAATTGCTTGCAAACAATTCCATTAGTAGTTACAAGTTTATTTTAAGGCTGCTCAAAATGAGAGTCATATAGTTATACCAATGCTCTTGTATGGGTGCCCTTGTGATTTAGCGCTTTTGATTATAATAATAATAATCTTGTATGGGTGTGAGGCATGGGTTGTGAATGTTGCAACAAGGGAAAGGCTGGAGGCAGTGGAAATGTCATGTCTGAGGGCAATGTGTGGTGTGAATATAATGCAGAGAATCCGTAGTTTGGAGATTAGGAGGAGGTGTGGGATTACCAAACCTATTATCCAGAGAGTTGAGGAGGGGTTATTGAGATGGTTTGGACATGTAGAGAGGATGGGACGAAATAGAATGACTTCAAGAGTGTATAGATCTGTAGTGGAGGGAAGGCGGGGTAGGGGTCGGCCTAGGAAAGGTTGAAGGGAGGGGGTAAAGGAGGTTTTGTGTTTGAGGGTCTTGGACTTACGGCAAGCGTGCGTGAGCGTGTTAGATAGGAACGAATGGAGACAACTGGTTTTTAGGACTTGACGTGCTGTTGGAGTGTAAGCAAGGTAACATTTATGAAGGGATTCAGGGAAACCGGCAGGCTGGACTTGATTCTTGGAGATGGGAAGTACAGTGCCGGCACTCTGAAGGAGGGGTGTTAATGTTGCAGGTGTATAACTGTAGTGTAGGCATGCCTCTGGAAAGATAGTGATGGAGTGAATGATAATGAAAGTTTTTCTTTTTCGGGCCACCCTGCCTTGGTGGGAAACAGCCGATGTGATAATAAATGAAAATAAATAACTAAGGGCTTTCCATAATGAAATAAAATTTATCATTTATCATTTGGTACTATACTGTATCACTTGCAGGAATTAGTAGGAGTTATCGTGTTCTCAGCATGATGCTACCCTTTACCCCAGCCAAAGCAAACATGGCAGTATGTACACTACTTATTCAAATTCAAAATTTATTTCTTAATGATAGGTGAGTAAGCTTGTTGAATGTAAACTATGTGATTAACATGTTCATCATCTTGTTTATGTGCCCCTACTTCGTCCCATTGACAGTTTCACTGAAAGTTCCTGTGATATGTATGCTCTGCTTGGTCATTTCCAGTGCCTTAAACCATTGTATCTCTTAGCACTATAAGCAATTAGATATTAGTAAACATACAAAATTTGAAGGTAGGTTTCCCCTCCTTCCTGTTGTGTATTTTGTGTATCCTGTGATCTTATAAAATATTAATGAATGTTATGTTCCTGCACAATTGTTACAAGGATGGGTTAAGTGTTTATTCCCTGTATAGAAAAAAAAACCATAATTATGCATAGCATTTTCAGCACTTAAATTAGAATTAAAACTATAATTAACATTAGTTGAATTTATAAATTTACATCGTTTGAGACGAATGCAGATGTTAGAAAACAGTTTTGCTGAAAGTTATGCTTTTTTTTTTTTGGGGGGGGGGGGCAAACTTCAGAGGTGTAAATATGCTTTAGTAATGGTGGGAGGTATTCAAGATATCCACACATATTATTATATCTAATGATTTTAAGTCTGAAATTGGATGCTTTATCCAGATTTCAAAAAGTTAGGTTAATAATTTATAAATTTTCCATTGTTTGCTTGTGTGTTTTTTTAAACCAAATTTTCCTTTTTTTTTTTTATGCACCATGGCTATGATTTGCATAACATTCTATTAGGCTAGATTGAGATGTTTACCTGATAGCCCCACTAAACAGGATGGTTACTGCTAAAGGGTTCTTGATCCAAGGAATTGGATCTACTCTTACAAGTTTAGTAATAATATACATGCATACCAGTAGTAGGTTGGTAGACAACAACCATTTGGGGAGGTACTACCGTCCTACCGAGTGAGTGTGAAAAGGAATCCTGTACAGTGGTATCTCGAGTTACGAGCTTAATTCGTTCCAGACGGCTATTCAAGTGCCGATACTGAAGGAATTTTTTCCCTTAAGAAATAATGAAAATTAGATTAATCCATTTCAGACCCCAAAAATACATTTACAAAAGCACCTAATAATAATAATAATAATACTTTATTGAGACATGGTACAATGATACATGGTTGGGTAGACAAGATACATAGTTATTGATGAGATGTACATGCCAAAAGCCCATAATATGCTGTGCATTGCGGGCATTCTTAGGACTACTTAATTATAGACTACATGGTAAAAAGTTATGGTTGATAATTTATTAAATAAGTGGAACAGAATTCTTCCTCCGTAAGCCATGCGTGTCGTAAGAGTCGACTAAAATGCTGGGAGCGAGGGGCTAGTAACCCCTTCTCCTGTATACATTACTAAAGTTAAAAATAAAAACTTGTGTTTTTCTTTTTGGGCCACCCCGCCTTGGTGGGAAACGGCCGACGTGTTGAAGGAAGAAGAAGAAGTATAATTGCGTATCTAAGTTATAAAGTTTGATTATAAGTTGAACATATCAATTATTTGTAGCAATGCAACTAATTGAGTGAGATAACAATTTAAAACATATCAATTAATTGTAACAATGCAACTAATTGAGTGAGATAACAATTTAAAACAATTGCATTGCAGTTACAGTTTACGTGGTCATTATAATGTAAATGTTATGGAAATAGTTAGCTTAGTATGTATTATTCATAACAGGTTTTTACATTTAAGTGCTTAGTCAGGTTTTTACAGTAAGTGATTATTCTACTTTGTTGAGAATGTTTTATATTGAGCACTTAGGTTTGGGTGAGAAGGTGGTTTTTTAGCATCGTTTTGAATTGGGGCAAAGGCAGGGTTTCTTTGGCAATGACAGGTAATGAATTCCAAATTTTCGTGCCTTTTATATGCATTGAGTTTTACATAGTGTTAGATGGACACGGGGAACATTGAGGAGTGATCTGTGTCTAGTGTTATGGTCATGTGTCCTGTTAAAATTGGTAAGGAGAAGTTTGAGTGGTGGGTTAATATTTGCATAGAGTGTTCTATGTATGTAATAGGCACAGTAAAAAGTATGGATGTCTTGTATGGTGAGTAAGTTTAGGTTTTTGAATATTGGTGGAGTATGTTGTCTGGAGTGTGAATGTGTTATTATTCTAACTGCTGCTTTTTGTTGTGTTATTAGTGGTCTGAGATGAGTTATTGATGTAGAGACCAATGCGCAGATTCCATAGGTGAGGTAGGGGTAAATGAGTGAGTGATATAGGGTAAGGAGAGCTGGTTGTGGAACATAGTACTGTATCTTGGATAGTATTCCCACGGTCTTTGAGACTTTCTTGGAAATTTGTTGTATATGTGTCTGAAATTTGAGGCCACTGTCAAGATGGATTCCCAAGAATTTTCCCTCTGTGAGTTTTGTGATAGGGGACCCGTTTATCATTATGTTAAGTGGTCCGTTTGTAGCTCTGTTCCCAAACTGGATAAAATAGGTTTTATCAATATTGAGAGTAAGTTTGTTGGTCATCATCCAGGTAGATATTTTCTGCAATTCAGTATTTGCAGTGTTGGCTAGTATGTCTGGGCTTGGGTGTGAGATAACGTATGTAGTGTCATCTGCAAAAAGTATGGGTTTGAGTAGTTGAGATGCATTTGGTAGGTCGTTAATGTAAATGAGAAAGAGTAGTGGGCCAAGAACACTTCCCTGTGGGACACCTACGGTAATAGTTTGCGCGGTGGAGCTAGACCCATGTTATGTTATTTTCCCCTTATTTATCATCAAGGTTCTACATGTACTAGCATAGGGTATTTACTTAAAAGGTCTTAGGGTAAAAGGAGGATATTTATAGGCTAAAATGATACTTACTCATGCTTAGCTGCTGCATCTGAAAACTTATTGGTCCTCTCACATTCCTCTCAAAAGGTTATTTAAACCAACATTATAAAAATAGAGTTATATTAAGAAGTATATATACATATAATGTACAGGTCTCCACTCCTAAACATATAAACACTTACATAATTGTTCGAGTTGGGAGCTGCTCGTAAGTAGAGGTGCCACTGTAGTATTTGTTTTACATGATAGTAGGATTGCTGGTGTCTTTTTTCTGTCTCATAAACATGCAAGATTTCAGGTATGTCTTGCTACTTCTGCTTACACTTAGGTCACACTACACATACATGTAAACGTGTATGTATACACACTCATCTGAGTTTTTTCTTTGATTTTATCTTAATAGTTCTTGTTCTTATTACTTTTCCTTTCATATCAATGGGGAAGTGGAATAAGAATCTTTCCTCCGTAAGTCATGCGTGTTATAAAGTCAACTAAAATGCTGTTAACAATGGGCTGGTAACCTCTTTTCCCGTATAGATTATTAAAAAGAAAAAGAAAAAACTGTCAAAGTGGGATGTTTGAATGTGCATGGATGATGTGCAAATGATAAGAAAGAGATGATTGTGGATGTTATGAATGAGAAGCTGGATGTCCTGGCCTTAAGTGAAACAAAGCTGAAGGGGGTAGGAGAGTTTCAGTGGGGAGAAATAAATGGGATTAGGTCAGGGGTTTCAAACAGAGTTAGAGCTAAAGAAAAAGAGGGAATATAAATGTATCAATTCAAGGATTATGTGGTGTAAAATAAGGTTTGGATGTGAAAAGTTGGGTTATAGTAAGTGTTTATGCACCTGGAGAAGAGAAAAGTGTAGAGGAGAGAGAGATTTTGGGAAATGTTGAGTGCATGGGGAGTTTTGAACTAAGTGAGAGAGTACTTGTGGTTGGGGATCTCAATGCTAAAGTGGGTAAAAATGTTGTGGAGGGAGTAGTAGGTAAATTTGGGGTGCCAGGGGTAAATGAAAATGGGGAGCCTTTAATTGAGCTATGTGTAGAAAGAAGTCTGGTAATAAGTAATACATATTTTATGAAAAAGACGATAAATAAGTATACAAGGTATGATATAGCACGTAATGAAAGTACGGTAGTTTGTTAGATTATATATTGGTGGATAAAAGGTTGATGGGTAGGCTTCAGAGTGTACATATTTATAGAGGGGTAACGGATATATCAGATCATTATTTAGTTGTAGCTACAGTTAGAGTAAGAGGAAGATGGGACATAAGGAAAATGGCAACAGCAAGTAAGAGAGAGAGGTGAAAGTGTATAAACTAAGGGAGGAGGAAGTTAGGGTGAGATATAAGCAACTATTGGCAGAAAGGTGGGCTAATGCAAGTATGAGAAGTGGAGGGGTTGAAGAGGGTTGGGATAGTTTTAAAAATGCAGTATTAGAATGTGGGGCAGAAGTTTGTGGCTATAGGAGGGTGGGTGCAGGAGAAAAAGCTAGTTTATGAGAGGTTTTTACAAAACAGAAGTGTTGTAAGAAGAGCAGAGTATATGGAGAGTAAAAGAAAGGTGAAGAGAGTGGTGAGAGAGTGCAAAAGGAGAGCAGATGAAAGAGTGGGAGAGGCACTGTCAAGAAATTTTGCTGAAAATAGGAGAAAGTTTTGGAGTGAGATAAACAAGTTAAGAAAGCCTAGGACACAAAAGGATTTGTCAGTTAAAAACAGAGTAGGGGAGTTAGTAGATGGGGAGCTGGAGGTATTGGGTAGATGGCTGGAATATTTTGAGGAACTTTTAAATGTCGATGAAGAAAGGGAGGGGGTAATTTCATGCACTGGTCAGGGAGGTGAAGAAGAGCAGGATGTGAGTGTGGGGGAGGTGCATGAGGCATTACGTAGAATGAAAGGGGGTAAAGCAGCAGGAACTGACAGGATCATGACAGAAATGTTAAAAGCAGGGGGGTATATTGTGTTGGAGTGGTTGGTATTTTTGTTTAATAAATGTATGAAAGAGGGGAAGGTACCTAAGGATTGGCAGAGAGCATGTATAATTCCTTTATATAAAGGGAAGGGTGACAAAAGAGATTGTAAAAATTATAGGGGAATAAGTTTACTGAGTATACATGTATACCAGGTAAAGTGTACGGTAGGGTTATTATTGAAAGAATTAGAGGTAAGACAGAGATTAGGATTGCAGATGAGCAAGGAGGTTTTAGAGTGGGTAGCGGATGTGTAGATCAAGTGTTTACATTGAAGCATATATGTGAACAGTATTTAGATAAAGGTAGGGAAGTTTTCATTGCATTTATGGATTTAGAAAAAGCATATTATGTGGATAGGGGAGCAATGTGGCAGATGTTGCAAGTGTATGGAATAGGTAGTAAGTTACTAAATGCTGTAAAGAGTTTTTATGAGGATAGTGAGGCTCAGGTTAGGGTGTGTAGGAGAGAGGGAGATTACTTCCCGGTAAAAGTAGGTCTTAGGGATGTGTGATGTCACCATGGTTGTTTAATATATTTATAGATGGGATTGTAAAAGCAAATGTTAGTGTGTTGGGGAGAGGAGTGGGATTAAATTATGGGGAATCAAGTACAAAATGGGAGTTGACACAGTTACTTTTTGCTGATGATACTGTGCTTATGGGAGATTCTAAAGAAAAGTTGCAAAGGTTAGTGGATGAGTTTGGGAGGGTGTGTAAAGGTAGAAAATTGAAAGTTGGAGTGGTTGGTATTTTTGTTTAATAAATTTGGGAGTTTACTTGTCAGCGGATGGGTTTACGAAGGATGAGGTTAACCATAAAATTGATGAAGGAAAAAAGGTGAGTGGTGCGTTGAGGTATCTGTGGAGACAAAAAACTTTATCTATGGAGGCAAAGAAGGGAATGTATGAAAGTATAGTGGTACCAACACTCTTATATGGGTGTGAAGCTTGGGTTGTAAATGCTGCAGTGAGGAGGTGGCTGGAGGCAGTGGAGATGTCCTGTGTAAGAGCAATGTGTGGTGTAAATATTATGCAGAGAATTTGGAGTGTTTAAATTAGGAGGTGTGGAGTTAATAAAAGTATTAGTCAGAGGGCAGAAGAGGGGTTGTTGAGGTGGTTTGGTCATTTAGAGAGAATGGATCAAAGTAGAATGACTTGGAGAGTGTATAAATCTGTAGGGGAAGGAAGGAGGGGTAGGGGTCGTCCTCGAAAAGGTTGGAGGGAGGGGGTAAAGGAGGTTTTGTGGGCGAGGGGCTTGGACTTCCAACAAGCATATGTGAGTGTGTTAGATAGGAGTGAATGAAGACGAATAGTTTTTGGGACCTGACGAGCTGTTGGAGTGTGAGCAGAGTACGTAATATTTAGTGAAGGGATTTAGGGAAACCGGTTATTATAGATTTAGCTGGACTTGAGTCCTGGAAATGGGAACTACAATGCATGTACTTTAAAGGAGGGGTCTGGGATATTGACAGTTTGGAGGGTCTATTATAAACTGTCGTATCTGAGCGCTTCTGCCAAGACGGTGATTATGTATGAGTGAGGTGAAAGTGTTGAATGATGATGAAAGTATTTTCTTTTTGGGTCACCCTTCCTCGGTGGGAGACAGCCGACTGGTTGAAAAAGAAAAATACCAGATTTGCAGCATTAGCCATGAGTTTGACTTAGATCCTTCTAATATATGTAATTTCGTTTAGTGACACTACTGTACTGTACAACCATCACAGAATGGTGCAGTTTCAATCCAATTGATGACTACAGAATATAACCACACCACACATTCAGCACTACATGGTCAGTTCATACACACATTGTGAATAACATTAGTGCAAGACAGTAACACAAGGGTAGGGCAGAACATTAGTCTAGCATTGAACAGCATAATACGTGTACTGTACATGAAGATGTATAAAATATACTATGCTCAATGCATTTACACAGGCAGTGGGACACCATCAGCTATGTTTAATACCTGAAAGCAGGTGCAGTAGACAGAAAATTATGCCAATTATAATGGGGAAATGCTGAACCCCTAGGGGTCACATAGCACCTAGGAAGGCCATTAGGTTTGATCCAAGGAATGGACATGCTCAATTCCTTTGATCATGAGCCTGTATTTGGTATCAAAGTACCTTGAAGGGTGAGGACAAGCATTCATGAAGTGATGCACATTCCCATTGCAACTTGGTTATAAACACAGTATGACCCTTTTAGGTTTTAGCATTAATGTGATTACACTATTATTGTTTATAAAGATTCTCCACTTTGGCAGATGCTCTTCCCCTCCCTAAATACCATACGTTTCCTGCATTTCTATGTAATTTGCTTATTAACTCATTACTAAGTTCACAGGAAAAAGCTAAACCTGTAAGGGTCATACAGCATGTGTAATTATGTGACCGTGAAGTCTCGTAATTTTCATTACCAGTGAGCAAGGGATCTCCACTTTTTATTTTCCAAATTAAACATGAAAGATGGCATTTTCTAATCTTTAACTATACCTTGAATTGAGCAGCTTGACAAAACATCCATATACCTCTTCATTGCAAATGTTTAGTAGTATTTAAGTTTTTATAAATATAATGAAAGAAATTACCAAGAAATCTAGTAATGCTTTGGGTAAATTTTTAGAGCAAATAAACTAGTTAGGGAACCCAATTTAGCCTAATGTTTTGAGGACAATCAAAACACACCACTCCTGAAACAGTTTCTTCAGATCTCGCCTTGCTTTGGTGGGGAAATAAAATTAATAAAAAAATGAGGTGTATTTTAAAGGAAAGAGCTCTGAATACTGTAAACTTTATTTGGATTTACACTTTTAATAAATAGAGATGTACAGAAATGATAGACAAATTCCTGTTTGTTTACTAAATAACTAATACATAGTTGCAGGAAATTGGTCATTACAGTTAAGTGCTGACAAATTGCATTAATTAAAATATTCACCTATGACACTACCTTTAACAAAAAAAAAAAAAAAAAATAGTTTGTTTACGAAGTCTCACAATATTATAATCCTCAAAATCAAGCGCTAAACCCATAAGGGTCATACAGCACTGATTCTACAATAATAGTCACTCCAATTCAAAATTGGGCATTTTGCTGTAGTCTATACAGCTCGAGAAAATCGAAGGAAAGGGAGGAGGGCAGCAAGTCAACGGTCTATATTGAATTTGTTATTTTAAAGTATACATCTTTAAAAATTAATCCTTAAACTGTCAGTGAGAGTAAATTATTATTATAATAAAAAAGAACAGTGAGTAAAATGAAATTGTATTGTGCAACAATATTTTTGGACTTTTATTTTTACCAAAAAATTTGTGTTGATTTAAAAAAATGAAAATCAGGCTAGAACTTACAAAATTAGAATTTTCTGGAAGTGACCCCTTATATGGTAACATCTGCAGGCTTGCAGTTGTGTACTGCATGTTTTGTTTTGTTTTCTTTTTCTTTTCAGCACCTGGTATATGTTCCAGGGCTCAGTGCCTCCATGGCTCAGGCCTTGCTGAGGAGTTTTGAAAGTTTTACAAGTGAATCTGGTACGTTTTTCAGGTGTTAGCACATACATATCATCTGGGCATATTTCTTCTTAGTAGAAGTTGTGTTTATGTAATGCTTCAAAGCATGGTTCTGACATGGGAATTCATGCTCTTTAATGACTGGTTGGATCAGGACCCTTTCCTGGGTATTTATCAGTGATCTGCTTAATATTTTCATTAAATTTTTGGAAAGCTAGTCTTCATCAGGTACACATGAGCAATCAGCATGACAATATCGAGGTGGAGACATGTTGTATGGTTACTTGAGGCAAACTGTTCCCACAGTGCCCTACATGGGAAAGGATTCTTTGTTGGTGTAATCAGCAGCACAGACCTAACATTCCCAATCGTGGTCATTTTGAGGGCGTTAAGACTTTACAACATTGATCTACAAGCATGGCAGTAGATGCACACCCATTGATCATGTGGCAGTTAAGGTTAATAAATGGCTTACACAACTACTTGGTTGCTAAGTTAATTTTTTAACACCACTTTAGAAACATACATACCCATCAAGGTATTGATATAGCTTAAAATAAAAATAGTAGGGATACTCCTTAACAAACAAATAGTAAAAAGATTGCAACATGAATTTTTTTTATACCAAATTTAAAGGGAATACTCGTGTAACAATTTTTTCCATGCTAGAGGTTAATCTTGTTTATATATAAACTAAAAAGCCTTAGATAGCAAGCAATTTTCAGAGGAGAGAAAAAAAAGGCACAAAAATACATATAATTTCTTTTATTTTCAATAAGGCAGGAAAAATAAAGAAAATGTATAAAACTACACTTTGCAATCTTATAAAAAGTAAGGTTTACATTCCATATATTATGCATGTCTTCAATGGCCATAGTAAAGCAGCACATACCATTTCCCCCCAAAAAATTAAATTAAACTTTTGTATTAATATATAAAATATATATAAATAAAAATGCCACATGGCTATGTAGACTGGCTATCAAAATATATACAGTGAACTCCCACCTATGTGGATATGGGTGGTACACAATGGACAAAAAGATACAATTAGTCATTTATCCAGGAACAATAAATTTTACACACCTCTTACCATTAAACCCAACTTTGCATTCATTAAATACACAATAATTAACCGTTAGAAATATGCCAGTTAGCCTTTGTCAACTCAGTGTGGTGGCAGAAATGTGAATGCTTTTTCTAACTACAATCGGGTGTCATTGATACAAAGTTATGAGCCTCTCTCCAAATATCAATACAGTTTACAATAATTTAGTGCAAACGTAGGCAAATGCTAATAAAACCAACTAAAAAAAAAATATACAAAAACGACTTTCATGCAGAAAAATGTGAACTGCACCCCCCCCTCCATATCAAAGCCACTAATGTAATCTGATTTACACAGTAAAACCTCAATTTAATTAACCTGCTTTTCGGATTTAACCGACAAATTCCGGAAACAATAGATTGACTCATTTTCAGAACTGTCCATTATTGCTACAGTCTGATGGGAAAGCTAATTTCTGACTTAAAGGAGTATTATTTCCAGAATTATTCATTATTTACCCAAAGGACTGACAGTAATCATTACCAGACACCATCCTACTAGTCTGCTAAATCAGTTATCTTATCAATTGTTGCTATGCTAACTTCATTTAAAAAACAAGAAAACTAAGCTACAAGTGGAAAGCTTGATTTTTAAATATAAAATTTGCATATTTTCAAAGTGATTTTAGTATCAAAATAAACATAATACTTCTAGTTTGTATAAAAAAAAATATACTGCTGAACTGGAAGGAATCCTGTCCCCAATTCAAACAAGAGTGTGTTCACTGTGTATATGGTAAAATTAATTGTATAATGTCCCAAGTAGTAATACAAGTGTGAAACTATACACATGAATGAGAACTTTTCATTCTTGACACTTTTATTTTTAACTAAATTAAAGACATACAATAGTTTCTAACATCCAGTTTCAGTACTACATTAAAAACAAGGTCACAGTACATTTGACAAAGCTGCTATGTATTCATTCGGCCTCATTGTGGCCTTCTTCTTCATCATTTGTGGAGGAGTGCCAAGTTAGTCGTTCTTCGTAGAACTTAATAACCACTTGAGGGCATCTGCTGTTGGCCTGCCTTGCAGGCACCAAATCTGCTTCATCAGTGCCTCGCCTGAAAATATTAATTAAATTTTACATACAGTACCAAAATCTGATGCTTTATACAAGCTAAATACAAGAATATAGTAAAGATCAGTGGAAGTTGTTTGCAAAATGGCCCAGTCCCTGGACCTATTATGTGCCTCTGTAATCTGCAAATACCTTTGTAACTTGTCATGATTGTGACCAGATCTACCTGGAGTTCATTACCTTTGTAAATTGCTCATCTATCAAAACTTTGGGGCCCAGTCCCTGGACCCATTATGTACCTCTGTAATCTTTTGACTACCACCCACAGGATGGGTATGGGGTGCATAATAAAGATATTAAACTGAACTTTGCTGCAAGTTAAGTTGTATTAACTCCTTACTTCATTAGTAATTTCAATGTCTGATAATACCATTTATCCTCTCATTCATCTCTGGTAGTGGCCACTGGCTTATTTATGAAAGCTACAAAATTATCTATTGAGCTCAGTGTATACCTTCCTATCATTTCCTATTAATTGTAATTGTAACTTGCAGGAAAACAACTGACAGACAATAAGAACCAGTTGTTTTTTGCTCAACAATCTCCACCACTTCCCCTCATGCTGTACCATTATTATAATCACGGAGAAGCACTAAACCCGTAGGATTATACAGCACCTGGGGGGGAAGGGGGGAAGGTATTCAAGGAACTGGAGCACAGATCCAATTCCCTAGATTAAGAGCCCCTCACCAGCATCAAGGAACCTTCCCTGAGGGGCCATGCTGTACCAGAATATTTAATAGAGCACTACATCATGCCCCACAATGTTCAAAATAATTATATCCCACTACTGAAAAATCACAACAATCTTGATTTTTCTGCACAAGTATGATGCAGAGTTTATTTGCATAATGCCAATAAAGCTTTAATTGTTTTCTGTTCATAATTGTGATTTGAACTCTAAATACTGCACAACAGGTTAAACACTGAATGAAGAAACACCGTCTCATTAATCACCAAATGATCACAAACATACTAACCATTTCATAAGAAACATTAGTTCTCCACTTGAGTCTGTTGCCCCAATTATTCGTTCTGCTTCAAGTCCCCGATCAAATCCCCGTGGCCGACTGTCCTCCTGCAAAATATTTTTATAAACACTATTTTTCTTAAAATGCTTCAATAAAGCAATCATGTTTTGCACCTGCCAGATTAAAATTTTACCTGCAGAACTTTTTTTAAAAAAAATTTATAACTTAAATGAAGCAGCAGCTTCAGTTAAGTTCTTAACCCTTTCACTGTCCAGACCCACAATAAAGTCCTATTTTAAGCAAATTCCTGTTCCATTTGACCAAATTCTTAGCTTTTTCACTAGTTTGCCTTCTGTTCTATCAATTGAGCACAAGAAACTGCCCATTTTACTATTTCATCTACTCTATCAAGTGCACAGAAGTCAGTAATTTGGCTAATTTTCACAATTTTTGTTTAAATAATCCTAAATAATGTAGACATTCTTGGCACTAAAACATTATTTTTCAACATGCTGGCCGCTTCCCACTGAGGCAGGGTGACCCGAAAAAGAAACTTTCACCATCGTTCACACTATCAATGTCTTGCCAGACCTCTCCAATATTGCACTTTCCTTCCATTTTGAATTCTTATTCACACAAATTATTATAATCAAAAGGAAGTGCTAAACCTACTAGGGTCAAACAGCACTGCTTATTCACACAAAAATAGATTTACTCTATTTATTGGATAATAAAATAGTATGGTTATGGTTTACACTGTTCAAACAATTAAATCAAGACCTATTAAAAACCCATAAAACAGATCAAGGGCTGTATAGTGGCCTTACCAATCTTCTGGAATATCAAAAAATATTTAATATTTCTGCTACTTTGAGCTCAATTTCAAGTTACTTCCATTCCTGAAACTAATCAAATCATCTCTAGTTCAATAATACATGTCTATTCTACCAAATGATACCAAGAAACAACCAATAAAACCATCCAGGAAAATTTAAAAAATTGCTCTTTTAAACCAGATACACGTAAGTTTTGTTTTTACCACAATGCACCGCATGGGGCAGGATTTTTTTTATATGGTGCAAATTCGTTCTCTCATATCTAGGCGGCCAAAATTTATCGCTCACAGTTTATCTGAGTGAGCCGAGTTCATGACGTAGAACTACATCAGGGACCCTGGCCACAATGACTTAGTTCAACATGGACAGTGAAAGTGTTAAACTATTTTTTGTGACAAATAAACAAGTCACAGGTTATGGCTACACATGTAATCCTATCTGAGGGACATTGGACCTCCAATATTTATACATCCTCTACTTCTATTTACAAAATTAAGGATAAAAATTTGAGGAACCTGAATTAAATATATATGTAACTACTGTACTGCATCAATTTGGTTGTTAAACAAGTAGTACATGATAAACAAATGATGAAGCAGCAGGAGCACCAGCTGCTGATGCTACTACTACTACTACTGTTACATTTACTGATGTTGCTACTATTACCATTACTACTGATTCTACCGCTACAGTTGCTGGAGCTGCTACTACTACTGCTGCTAATACTACTACACTACAACTGTCCCTACTGTGACTTCTACATCCCCTACTACCACCACCACATTATGACAACTAGGGTTATGGAAGCTAAATCCTTGTGTAGCTTAAAAAAAAGTTCAAGTACAGTGGTCCCTCGGTTTTCGTGCATCTCCAAACTCGAACACTTATGTAAGTGTATTTTCGTAAGTGCTGTTGCAAGTGTATTTTTGGGGGTCTGAAATAGACTAACCTACGTGACATTATTTCTTAAGGAAGTAAATTCGTTCGGTAATGGCACTTGAGCAGCATTCTGGAATGAATTTTCGGTGAAAACCGAGGGACCACTGTATACATGAGTGGGCAATAGTCGTCCCTGCCTAGCATGGGCCAGTAGTCCTGCTGCAGTGCTCCTCTATTATGTTATGTTAGACACCAATTAAGAGAGGAAAAGTGTACCCACATGAAAACAAAGCAACTACAGATGAGCCATGAACACTATCACATTGACGTATGGTGTATATTCAGTAGGTACTACATATTGATATCAAGTTTTCTCTAAATTCAACCCTGATTTTGCAAATGGATGGAAGCAGGCAAGTGGTCTTTCAGTATCAGAACAAGTGTATGCATAACCTGTAACAAAATATGAGTATAACAACTAAACTGATGTACATTTTGCATACAGAAGGAATTGTATTGACATTATACAGCCTCTCCTCACTTAGCGACATACTTGCTTACCGACGATTCGGACTTATGATGGGCTCTCTGACCAGTATGCATACCTAAATAATGTATATTAGAGCCGATTTCCTCTACAGTGGTACCTCTACTTACGAGCAAAATTCGTTCCAGACGGATATTCAAGTGCCGATACCGAAGGAATTTATTCCCATAAGAAATAATGAAAATTAGGTTAATCCATTTCAGACCCTCAAAAATACACTTACAAAAGCACCTACAAAAATACACTTACATAATTGTATTCTGTTTATTACAATATACAGTATACTACTATATAAACATTTAAAATTATAGTAAAAATGCTATAAATGGTGCAGAGGTGATATTAAAACAATATCAAAGATGGGTGACAAACCCATCACCATTATAGTGTGCTCCTTGCTTAGTGACGAATACGTTTACTGACGTGGTCTTAGGAAAGGAACTCCGTTGTTAAGTGAGGAGAGGCTGTATTCAGTTTCCTCTCATTTAAATCCTGAATATGCAAATAAAGAGAAGCACAGGATATACAAATCTTTAAGTCCCACTGGATTTGTATATAAACATTATTTACAGTATCCTTACAATTTAGCCCTGATGATGCAGAGGATATGAAAACACTGCATGTAAAAACATATGAACATAAGCAGAGTACTACAGTAGGTTTAAGGGGCCATGCTTGGAGGAAGGTTCAACTCATACCCAACAACATACACTCGTGTACCTCTCCAAACTATTTTTAAAGCTACCCAAAGTTTGGCAATGGTTATAGATTACTCTCATCTGTGAGACCTCAAAATATACCGCCCTTGTCCATCTTATATCTGGGGTTCAGCAAAAACCTGATTATCTGAGATAGTATGACAGACTTATTGTCAGTAACATATAAACCCACTATTTGAAAATTAAAAGACTAAACCCACTATTTGAAAATTAAAAGACTAAACCCACTATTTGAAAATTAAAAAGACTATCTTGTGATATACATAAATACATACCTCTACTGCTTTTTGGTTTTTTTTTAGATGCATCATCTGTTGCTGGAGTTTTTCTTTTCTTCTCTTCCTTCTTTTTGGCATCATCTTTCTTTCTCCTTTCTTCAAATTCTGATATCAGTTCTGGACAATCTAGGTGGGATTCTGGTTCCCATGTGTTGTCTTCACTGTAAAGGATAAACTTTTATTACTTAGATTAAACCAATAAAAAATACCTATCCAAAGAATCAAAGCTCAGAATGCTAGTCACTAAGCTAAAGAGGGTAATAAGTGATAGGTAGGTAATTAGTTTTAACATTTGAAGAAAGCTTTGACTGTATAGGTAATATATTCAGTGCCCTTGGCAGTTAAAAAAAAAATTAACAAGCGGTAAAAGCTACTAGTCTGAATAATGCACAACACAAAATTATACTATCACACCAACATCAGATAAAAATCCCATTAAATTATTAAAGGACTCCTAAAAGTTCTAAGACATCTATGGCACTCTTGAATTATAAAATACATGAAAAAAGTGTTACGACCTAAGCCATAGGTAAGTATTAAAATGTTTCACATGGAGAATGGAAGGGGGGAGCAGCTGACTACAAGCAAGATGTGTGGGCTCGATCCTTAATTGACAAGTTTGGCCTCAATGAGACAATTTCTGCTTAAGGAGTTCATACATAAGGGGGATACTTAGCTTCAACAATCAGAGAATTGACAGGAGAAAATATAAGCAGAGTTATCCTTGAAAAACCATGCAGTACAACCCTAACTGAAACCAATGCATGGAAAAATTTAATAGAAGTAAACAAGGTCTGTATTTAATTCAATTAGTTGAGGTCCAAATGGAACACAGGAAAAATATCTACATGTAAATTACCAATTTAGAGAAGAACCTAAAGTATTTCTACCAGAGAATAAATAAAAATAAAAAATTACCAGAAAGTCATTCAGGAAAATTGAATAAATAATATTTTTCACAAAAGAGAAGTTAGTCAAAACCCTTTACCACTACTGACCCCTCTATATAAAGGAGGGTCATAAACCAATGATAAAAATAGAAACTAGGGAAATCCTAAAGGAGCTTATGCAAACTGTCCCTACTTTTGCCAAGGCTATCAGGGAGTGTCGTTCTCTCAAGAGGAATAGATTTTTTTTTTTAACAAGTCGGCCGTCTCCCACCAAGGCAGGGTGACCCAAAGAGAAAGAAAATCCCCAAAAAGAAAATACAGTGGTACCCCGACTTACGATGGTCCCCAAACTCACCCTTTTATGTAAGTTTATTTTTTTAAATGCTTTTGTAAGTGTAATTTTGGGGGTCTAAACGGACTAATCTATTTTACATCATTTCTTATGGAGATAAATTCGTTTGGTAATGGCACTTGAACAGCATTCTGGAATGAAAAAATATCGTAAGTCGGGGTACCACTGTACTTTTCATCATCATTCAACACTTTCACCACACTCATACATAATCACTCTCTTTGCAGAGGCGCTCAGATACGACAGCTGAGAATAGTAGTTCCTCCCAGCTGTCACTATCCCAGACCCCTCCTTTAAAGTGCAGGCATTGTACTTCCCATTTCCATGACTCAAGTCCAACTAAATCAATTAACTGGTTTCCCTGAATCCCTTCACAAAATGTTACCCTGCTCACACTCCAACAGCTCGTCAGGTCCCAAAAACCATTCGTCTCCATTCACTCCTATCTAACACGCTCACACATGCTTGCTGGAAGTCCAAGCCCTCGCCCACAAAACCTCCTTTACCCCTCCCTCCAACCTTTTCAAGGACGACCCCTACCCCACCTTCCTTCCCCTACAGATTTATACGCTCTCCAAGTCATTCTACTTTGATCCATTCTCTCTAAATTACCAAACCACCTCAACAACCCCTCTTCAGCCCTCTGACAAATACTTTTAGTAACTCCACACCTTCTCCTAATTTCCACATTCCGAATTTTCTGCATAATATTTACACCACACATTGCCCTTAGACAGGACATCTCCACTGCCTCCAGCCTCCTCCTCACTGCTGCATTTGCAACCCATGCTTCACACCCATATAAGAGTGTTGGTACCACTATACTTTCGTACATTCCCTTCTTTGACTCCATGGATAACGTTTTTTGTCTCCACAGATACCTCAACGCACCACTCACCTTTTTTCCTTCATAAATTCTATGGCTAACCTCATCCTTCATAAACCCATACGCTGACACGTCAACTCCCAAATATCTGAAAACATTTACTTCTTCCATAATCCCTCTCTCCAATGTGATATCCAATTTTTCTTTATTTAAATCATTTGATACCCTCATCACCTACTCTTATCTATGTTCACTTTCAACTTTCTACCTTTACACACCCTCCCAAACTCGTCCACTAACCTTTGCAACTTTTCTTTAGAATCTCCCATAAGTACAGTATCATCAGCAAAAAGTAACTGTCAACTCCCATTTTGCATTTAATTCCCCATAATTTAATCCCACCCCTCTCTCCAACACCCTAGCATTTACTTCTTTTACAACCCCATCTATAAATATATTAAACAACCATGGTGACATTACACATCCCTATCTAAGACCTACTTTTACCGGGAAGTAATCTCCCTCTCTCCTACAGGTATTTCAACTGCCACATGAAAAGACAGAAAAGACTTCCATAACTTTTATACTCACTTTAGGGCAATAAAATGTTAAACCCTATACTTACTCTCCATAACCCTTCCATTTTAGATAGTATTCAACACGACCATTTCGTACACGCTTATCTAAAATCTTCTCAACTGAGTACTCCTCCTCTTCCTCTTGGTCGTCTGGATCCGGAGAATGGTCCTTTTTTTTGGGCATTGTGTTTGATTCCCCTAAACAAATATATAATACTGTAATTTTAAAGAATATTTACCGTTATTTTAAAAACAAAGTATTATGCATACCAAAATCATATGAATTATACTGCAAAAGTGTGTTATAATATACAAAGAAAATATGTTTTGTGCAAATGCCATTCTAGGTAATCGATATAAAAAATTTCATGCATTTCATTCACTTGTATATACAAAGCACAGTAAAAAAATATTTTTTTTAATAAAAAATATATTTTTTTAATAAAAAATCTACAGAAGAATTAAATCCAGGTTACTCCCAAATAATGCCAATATTTAATTTAGTTTTACCTGAGACTCCCATTACACTTTCAGTGAACCCTTGTTAGTCGCACGACCTTAGCCCGCATTTTCAATAACTTATGAATTAAATGTACTTTCAATTTCTGAAAGTAGTACTAAATTATAGCACACTGGGGAAGAATTACCACTTCCATTAGTGGAGAACATTATCATTATGGAGCTCCTGGGCAGGGTAACTTCCCTTCATTCCTTATGCAAAGCCAATGATTTTGGGGTGGGGAGAGGGCCTAGCATTGCTGCTTGGTATAAACAAACTGGTCAGTATTTTTGACATGTGCCATGACTGTCACTGGTAATTTGTACATTTTCCATAATTATCACACAGCCACATCTCTGGATAGTAATCATGGCACCCAAAAGAATTAGTTATGCTAAAGATACCAAAAAGAAAATTGTGTGTGAAACTTAATCATAAAAAAAGGCCAGCACCCAGACATCCCTATTATTATTATTATTATAATCAAATAGAAGCGCTAAACCACAGGGGTTATACAGCACCAGACATCCCTAGACCGCTTCTATGAACATCGAGTTTACTAGTGTGACCTACTCTACACCAGTAAACAAAACGGGTTATAAATTAAATGAAGTTTATAATACGTAATGTAAATTTAATAAAAACAAGCGGTGAGAAAGGTGTTGTGGTACTATCACTGCCATCACACATCATGGTACACTATCTCACTATCACACATCATGTGGTACACTATCACTCACCATCACACATCATGGTACACTATCACTCCTGCATCACATCATGGTACACTATCACTCCTATCACACATCATGGTACACTATCACTCACTATCACACATCATGGTACACTATCCTCACTATCACACATGGTACACTATCCTCACTATCACATCATTTTACTATCATACCATCACACATCATGGTATATCACTCCTGCATCACATCATGGTACACTATCCTCAATATCACATCATGGTACACTATCTATCTATCACATCATGGTACACTATCACTCACTATCTTTATCCATGGTACACTATCCTCACTATCACACATCATGGTACACTATCATCACTATCACACATCATGGTACACTATCACTCACTATCACACATCATAGTACATATCTCATAACATCACATCATGCATTTTATCTCACCGTCACACATCATAATTGCCTATCACTCACTATCACACATGGTACTATCACTCACCATCATAATTTTCACTATCCTCACCATCACACATCATGGTACACTATCACTTACCATCACGCATGGTACACTATCACTCCTGCATCACACATGTGGTACACTATCCACTCACTATCACATCATGGTACACTATCACTCACTATCACATCATGGTACACTATCACTCACTATCACATCTTGTTTTACTATCCTCACTATCACATCATGGTACACTATCACTCACCATCACATCTGGTACACTATCCTCACTATCACACATGGTACTATATCACTCCCACTATCACACATCATGGTACACTATCACTCACCATCACACGTATGTACACTATCACTGCTATCACACATCATGGTACACTATCACTCACTATCACACATGGTACACTATCACTCACTATCACATCATGTTCCACTATCACTCACCATCACACATCATGGTACACTATCACTCACCATCACACATCATGGTACTATGCTCACTATCACACATCATGGTACACTATCCTCCTGCATCACACATCATGAGTACACTATCACTCACCATCACACATCATGGTACACTATCACTCACCATCACACATCATGGTACTATCACTCACCATCACACATCATGGTACACTATCACACCATCACATCATGTTACACTATCACTCACTATCACACATGGTTCATTATCACACATTATCACACATGGTACACTATCACACACCACACAATATGGTACACTGTCACACAGCATGGTACACTATCACAGCATGTTACACCATCACACAGCATGGTACACTATCACACAGCATGGTACACCATCACACAGCATGGTACACTATCACACAGCATGTTACACCATCACACAGCATGTTACACCGTCACACAACAGTGGTACACTCACACAGCATGGTACACCATCACACAGCATGTTACACCCACACTGCATCACACAACATGGTACACTCTCACACAAGCATCACACAGCATGGTACCCTACCACACAGCATGGTACATTATCACCATCACACAGCATGGTACATTATCACCATCATACAGCATAGTACACTCTCACACTGCATCACACAGCATGGTACTCCACACAGCATGGTACACTCACACTGCATCACATAGCATGGTACACTATCACACTGCATTACATAGCATGGTACACTCTCACACTGCATCACATAGCATGGTACACTCATACTGCATCACATAGCATGGTACACTCACACTGCATCACACGGCATGGTACACTCACACTGCATCACACGGCATGGTACACTCACACTGCATCACACAGCATGGTACACTCACCCTGCATCACACAGCATGAGTACCTCACACTTTATCACATAGCATGGTACCTCACACTGCATCACCTGGCATGGTGCACTCACTGCATCACAGCATGAATTACACTCACTGCATCACATAGCATGGTACCTCACGCATCACATAGCATGGTACACTCACACTGCATCATAGCATGGTGCACTCACACTGCATCACATAGCATGGGCATCACTGCATCTGGCATGGTACACTCTGCTGCATCACATAGCATGGTACCTCTCACTGCATCACATAGCATGGTACACTCACACTGCATCACATTGGTACACTCACTTTATCACATAGCATGGTACACTCACACTGCATTACACAACATGGTACACTCACTGCATCATAGTATGGTACCTCACACTGCATCATAGCATGGTGCCTCACACTGCATCACATGGCATGGTGCACTCACACTGCATCACATATCATGATGCCACTCACTGCATCACATAACATGGTACACTCACCATCAGCATGGTGCACTCACTGCATCACATAGCATGGTACCTCACACTGCATCACATATATAGTACACTCACACTGCATCACATACCATGGTACCTCCACCACTGCATCCACATAGCATGGAACACTCACACTGCATCACATAGCATGGTACCTCCTGCATCACATAACATGGAGTACACTCACACTGCATCACACAGCATGGTGCCTCACACTGCATCATAGCATGGAACACTCACACTGCATCATAGCATGGTACACTCTGCATCACATAACGCCAGGTACACTCACACTGCATCATAGCATGGAACCTCACACTGCATCACCAGCATAGACACACTCACTCTGCATCATAACATGGTACTCACACTGCATCACACAGCATGGTACACTCACACTGCATCACATAGCATGGTGTTACACTCACACTGCATCACATAGCATGGTACACTCACACTGCATCACACACAGCATGGTACATCACATAGCATGGTACACTATCACTCACCATCAATCTAGTAATAGAATGTGGATTTTCAATAATCAAATCAGTTTATAGCACTGAGATATACATCTTCCAGTGTTCTCTCAGTGTATATATACACTGAGAGACATGGCAGCACTTTGTGTCTGTTGGATAGGTGCAGAGTTATATATCTATCAGATATGGACAGTAAAGTGTGCTATTATTATCATCAGGTGGATGCAATACCGTCTCTGTCGAGACGGACCTGACTTTGCATTAATCCATCAATGGACTGCAACGTCATCGGATCGGACGCACTGCCGTGTCTATCAAATAGACGCACTGTAAGTGACTTCGGAATGGGCACTGCACCGTGATATATGGATAGACAGACGCACCGCCGTGTCATATCAAATAGACGCACCATCGTGTCTCTCAAGATAGACGGGCCTGCCCCCGTGTCTCTGGATAGACAATGCTGCCCCGTGTCTCAGATACAGACACTGCCCCGTGTCTCCAGATGAACAGACACTGCCCCGTATCTCAGATAGACAGACACTGCCCGTGTCTCCAGATGAACAGACACTGCCGCCGTGTCAGATACAGACACTGCCCCGTGTCTCAGATGAACGAGACCACTGCCCCCCGTCTCTCAGATACAGACACTGCCCCGTGTCTCAGATAGACAGACGCGCCCCGTGTCTCAGATGCAGACACTGCCCGTGTGTCTCAGATAGACCAGACCACTGCCCCGTCTCTCAGATGCAGACGCTGCCCGTGTCTGGAGTAGACAGACACTGCGTCTCTCAGATACAGACACTGTCCCGTGTCTCAGATAGACAGACACTGCCCCGTGTCTCCAGATACAGACACTGCCCCGTGTCTCCGGGATAGACAGACACTGCCCCGTGTCTCAGATAGACAGACACTGCCCGTGTCTCAGATAGACAGACACTGCTGCATGTCTCAGATAGACAGACACTGCCCCGTGTCTCAGATACAGACACTGCTCTTGTGTCTCAGATAGACTGGTACTGCCCCGTGTCTCAGATGGTGAACACTTTGCCCCGTGTCTCAGATAGACAGACATACTGCCCCGTGTCTCAGATAGACAGACACTGCCCCGTGTCTCCAGATAGACAGACACTGCCCCGTGTCTCAGATAGACAGACACTGCCCCGTGTCTCAGATAGACAGACACTGCTTGTCTCAGATAGACAGACACTGCCCCGTGTCTCAGATAGACAGACACTGCCCCATCTCTCAGATACAGACACTGCCCCGTGTCTCAGACAGACAGACACTGCCCCGTGGTGTCTCAGGTACAGTTGCCCCGTGTCTCAGATACAGACACTGCCCCGTGTCTCAGATGCAGACACTGCCCCGTGTCTCCAGATACCAGACACTGCCCCGTGTCTCTCAGATAGACACTGCCCACAGGTCTCTCAGATAGACAGACACTGTCCCACGTGTCTACTCAGATAGACAGACACTGCCCCGTGTCTCTCAGATAGACACTGCCCCGGGTCTCTCAGATAGACAGACAGACACTGCCCCGTGTCTCTCTCAGATAGTACTTGCCTGTGTCTCTCAGATAGACAGACACTGCCCGTGTCTCTCAGATAGACAGACACTGCCCCGTGTCTCTCAGATAGACACTGCCCCATGTCTTTCAGATAGACAGACACCGTGTCTCTCAGATAGACAGACACACCCATGCTTTCAGATAGACAGACACTGCCCCGTGTCTCAGATAGACAGACACTGCCCCGTGTCTCTCAGACAGACACTGCCCCGGTCTCTCGGATATGCAGGCACTGCCCCGGGTCTCTCAGATAGACAGACACTGCACATGTCTCTCAGATAAACAGACACTGCTCCGTGTCTCTCAGATAGACACTGCCCCGGGTCTCTCAGATAGACAGACACTGCCCCGTGTCTCTCAGATAGACAGACACTGCCCCGTGTCTCCAGATAGACACTGCCTCATGTCTCTCAGATGACAGACACTGCCCGGGTCTCTCAGATAGACAGACACCCCGTGTCTCTCAGATAGACACTGCCCCATGTCTCTCAGATAGACACTGCCCCATGTCTCTCAGATAGACAGACACTGCCCCGTGTCTCTCAGATGAACAGACACTGCCCCGTGTCTCTCAGATAGACACTGCCCCGGGTCTCTCAGATGAACCAGACACTGCTTGTGTCTCTCAGATAGACAGACACTGCCCCGTGTCTCTCAGATAGACACTGCCTCATGTCTACAGACCAGACAGACACTGCCCCGGGTCTCTCAGATAGACAGACACTGCCCCGTGTCTCTCAGATAGACCAGACCACTGCCCCGTGTCTCTCAGATAGACACACCCCATGTCTCTCAGATAGACAGACACTGCCCCATGTCTCTCAGATAGACACTGCCCCATGTCTCTCAGATAGACACTGCCCCGTGTCTCTCAGATAGACAGACACTTGTGTCATCTCAGATAGACAGACACTGCCCCGTGTCTATTAGAGTACTGAACAGAAATGACTTGCCTGTTGAGGCGTCATATCTCCTGTGCAGATAGACGTCTGTGACACTCTGTGGCCCCGTCTAGCTCTCTGTGGCCCCGTCAGCTCTGAGAACTCTGCTGGCCGAGCCTCGTCTACGCACCCAGTGCTACCTACGTGCACATGCGCGGCAGGGCATTCACATATTCTCTGTAGGAGCTTTATCAAGTGTTTTTTCACTGTTGTGTATGTGTGTGTGTGTGTGTGTGTGTACTCACTAATTGTACTCACTGTTGGTTGCAGGGGTCGAGGAGTCTCAGCTCCTGGCCCCGCCTCTTCTGTCTGCTACTGGGTCTCTGCTCTCCCTGCTCCATGAGCTTTATCATACCTTGTCTTAAAACTATGTGGTTCCTGCCTCCACTATATCTTTCTCTAGTCCATTCACTTCCTGACTACTCTGTGGCTGAAGAAGTGTTTCTGACTCCTTTGACTCATCTGAGTCTTCAGCCCAGTTGTGTCCCCTTGTATCTGTGTTCCCTCTCTGAAACAACCTGTCACTATCACCTTGTCAATTCCCCGCAGTATTTTGAATGTCGTTATCATGTCTCCTCTGACCCTTCTTTCCTCCAGTGTTGTTGGCCCTATTTCCCTAACCTTTCTTCATAAGACGGGCCCTGAGTTTGGAACTAACCTTGTCTAACCCTTTTTCCTTTCTCTGGTTTCCTTACGTGCTTGACCAGGTGTGGGTTCCAGACTGGTGCTGCATATTCTAGTATGGGCCCCGGACAGGGTTTTATGTCTTGAACATTCCTTTGTGTGTGTGTGTGTGTGTGTGTGTGTGTGTGAACATGGAAAGGAAGTTTGTGTGTCGCTTTCATCGAAAACTCTACATGTGCTCCCATGAACGGGGTACTAGTTTTCACGTAAAACGTGTACCCCCCCTCCGTGCCCTGTCCATTTTGTGTTTCCGTGAAATACACGGATTGCCCCTCAATGCCATCACTCAGCCACGGAAAATCTGGGTTTCCCAGCACTCCGAGCTAGACGTCCTAACAGTGACACTTGTTCCCGAGGCACCTGTTCAGTGGCACCTGTTCAGAGGCACCTGTTCAGTGGCACCTGTTCAGTGGCACCCGTTCAGAGGGACCTGTTCAGTGGCACCTGTTCAGTGGCACCTGTTCAGTGACACCAGTTTAGTGGCACATGTTCGGTGGGGACCTGTTCAGAGGCACCTGTTCAGGGTACCTGTTCGGGCACCTGTTCAATTTTTAAACCCGTTCCAGTGGGCACCTGTTCAAAACACCTGTTCAGTGACACCTGTTTAGTGGCATATGTTTAAATGGGGTTTTTTCAGTGCACTTGTACTTTGCTTATTTATATGCCCCCCTTTTAACTGTTTCTCCCCCTCACGCTTACGTCGTAAAAATTCCGGCACTTTTTGGGGTGTGTGTGTGTGTGTGTGTGTGTGTCCCCACCTTTGTCGTTGCAAAGGGGTTTATTCCAGCTCATTTTGTGCGTGAAATTTCACCTATATGTGGTTGCAGGGGGGCGATTCACAACTCCCATACTCACCTATTTGTGGTTGCAGGGGTCGAGTCATAGCTCCTGGCCCAGCCTCTTTCACTGATTGCTCGGTTCCCCCTCCCTGCTCCCGAGCTTTATCATACCTCGTCTTAAAACAAATTATGGTTCCTGCCTCCACTACATCACTTGCCAGACTATTCCACTTTCTGACAACTCTATGACTGAAGAAATACTTTAACATCCCTTTGACTCATAGGAGTCTTCAACTTTTGTGACCCCTTGTTTCTGTGTCCCATCTCTGGAACATCCTTTTATTTGTCCACCTTGTTTTCCCCGCAGTATTTTATATGTCGTTATCATGTCTCCCCCCAACCCTCCTGTCCTCTAGTGTCGTTTGACCGGGGTTTTCCTTTAAACCCCTCCTCGTAGGACATTCCCCTTAGCTCAGGGACTAGTCTTGTTGCAAACCTTTTCATTTTCTCTAATTTCTTGACGGGGCTTGACCAGGTGTGGGTTCCAAACTGGTGCTGCAAAACTCCAGTATGGGGGCCCGGCGTAAAAGTGTACAGTGTCTTGAATGATTCCTTACTAAGGTATCGGAACCCATTCTCAGGTTTTCCAGGGGGCCCATATGCTGCAGCAGTTATCTGGTTGATGTGTGCTTCCGGGGGACGTTGCCGGGTCCAAAATTTGGAAGATCCGGGGCCGGGTTACCGGCGAACATACAACAACAATCCGGGGGACGTGCTTGGTGTTATACTCACCCCCAAAATCTTTTTTTTTGAGTGAGGGGGGTGTGTGTGTGTGTGTGTGTGTACACGCCAGGAACAATAAAAAAACAGTAACATCAACGTTTTATTAACAATATTTCGGGTAACAGCCTCGCCATCTTCAGAAAATACAATTTCACACAGACCTCCAAAATTTTTTGTTAATATGCAATTAAAAAAAAAGGGAAGGGGGAGAGTTCAATGACAGTGTTTCAAACAAACTGTTGGGGGCTTCCGCATGGCAGCACCAATACGTTCATGAAATCCCCCCGAGAGATATTAACCCCAGAGAGATATTAACTCCAGAGATATATTAACCCCAGAGAGATATTAATTCCAAAAGATATTAATTCCCGAGAGATTAAATTAAATTTTCCCGAGAGAGATTAATTCCCGAGAGAATTAACCCCCGAGAGAATTAACCCCCGAGAGATATTAACCCCAAAAGATATTAACCCCAGAGATATTAACCCCAGAGAGATATTAACCCCAGAGAATATTAACCCCAGAGATATATTAACCCCCGAGAAATTAACCCCAGATATTAACCCGAGAAGATTAACCCCAGATATATTAACCCCAGAGAGAAAAAAAATTCAAAAAGAGATTAATTCCAGAGAGAATTAACCCCCGAGAGATATTAACCCCAAAAGAATTAACCCCAGAGAGATATTAACCCCCCGAGAAAATTAACCCCAGAGAAATTCCCCCCGAATTAACCCCGAGATATATTAACCCCAGAGAGAGATTAACTCCCGAGATATTAACCCCAAAAATATATTAACCACATAAACACAAGTCAACTAAAAAGGTACCTATTTACTGCTAGATGAACAGGGACATCAGGCATTAGAAGACTTTTCCGGATGTCACCCCGAACAGTCAGCTAAGGGTCAGGTCCTATTTACTGCAAGGTGAACAGTGTCAGCAGGTGTTTGGGCTTCCCCGGATGTCACCACAACAGTCAACTGTTTACTGTTAGATGAACAGTGTCAGCAGGTGTTGGGGGGTTGCCCTACGTCTCACCCAGCCCGGATACCCACATCCCATAAAGGGCTGCCCCACGATGTATTCCCCGTGGTGAAGGAGACAGGTCCATCACCTGACATATAAATAGCGTCAGTGTTAATTAAAGGGGGTCGTTATGGCGCCATGGCAGCAGAGGCTAATCACCCATGGCTCGGGGGGCAAAGCCCTTAAAGTTGAGAATGGGTAAGACGACGTAGATGTAGATGTTGACGTAGTGTTTATAATCATTCTTCTGCTGCTGCCTTCATCTGAAATCAAAAATTTTTATAATTAAAAACAAAATTTATATAATATTCAAATCTAAAATTTATATTATTCAAATCTAAAAATTTTTATTATTCAAATCTAAAATTTATATTAT